>JAOTON010001121.1:227500-292500 GCA_034440635.1 Lepas anatifera
TGTTGCGCTTGCTTGCTAATTTGCCTGCTTGCTTGCTTGCCTATGCCTGCATGTCTGCCCTAATTTACTTACTGTCTTCTGAGTTCTCTGGCGAATGTTACTAGGCCCCTATCTTTTCGCCAGGATCTCGGAGGGGCTAACACGAATCTTCAGTTTTGGGTAGTCCTGTTTGGAAAAGACTAACAATCTAACCGGTAATGAGCTAAATTATTGTGCATTTAACCTAAATAGACCTGTATTCCTGCTCCCTGTACATTTACAGGGAGCTACTGCTGGCAGTTTTCACTGATAGTATGATATTTATTATGCTTTCTTTAAGTTACTTTCTTTTTCCTAGCAGGGCGTGCCGCGACTTGTAATATTTTATGTCCTGGTGGTGTTAACGTAAGGGTACTGTTGTCGTTGGGATCGCGGAGGGGGCACGCCTGGCTACCCGTTTAAATGGGTGGCGGACCTTTTCTAGCAATAGAATTACATGAAAAAATCCTACATAATATTTCACCTGAAAAAAGAATAACCATAAGAAAATTTAAAAAAAACTTCAAAGAAAAGTATCCAAATGTGAAACTCCAGTCATATTTAATCGCCAGTGCACTAAGGAAAAAATATATCCAACAAAGATATAACCATTGAATCTATTAAATATATTCACAATTCGAGTGATAAATTTTAAAACTAATATCAAACATAAAACTCAAACTTAATGGCCTACAGCGAGAGTAACGGTTCATACCTATACCATGGAAAGTGAATAAATCAATTAAACAATAAAAAGGAACAAGAGAGACGGGAGAATATTACAATTTGTGAAACAAGCCTTAGCAGACCAAAACTAACTCAAGATTTCCAGTCGGAGCCGAAGATTCCCCAAAAGCGTCGTCTCTCACACTTTGCATTCGACTATGGCTGTCATCCACCCGAACCAAACCGCTTTGGAAGTGTTGTTATCTATGCGTTCTACTTACGTACGGTGAATGCTGCTGCTGTTAATGACTGACCTCAATGACAAAGCCGAACACTTTTTGGAACGTTGAAAAAATCAAAATTAAAGCCTGACGATTGTGAAGATAAAGCCACCATGCCGTCACAAAAGAGACATGAGTTCAAACCACAAATGATGTCAATCGGAGATGACGTGACCATTTTGGAAATCAATACTGGGATATTTAAACAGTGTGGGATGCATGTACTTTATGCGGTAACGCATAAATAATTGGGCAGATGCAGGTAAACGCTTGGTCACATGTGGGTGCATGGAAAGACTTGCAAAAATATATAGTATGGGAGATTTACGCCCAATTCGGTTATAAACCTATAACGATTCCTCTCCATCCCCACAGTGTTATGATGACGACAATGGCATAAACAACTACATTACAGTAGTTGCAGTTCGTTTGCAACAACAAAATTCCCTGACTTTTTTATTTAGAGCTAAGGTGGGAAGGGAGGGAAATACTGGCATGTAAATATATATATATATATATATATATATATATATATATATATATATACATTTTTCTTTCCTTTCGAGGACTTAGGCGTACTCTGGTGGAAACGTATGCACCTGACGGAACCATACAATCGGAAGTGAGGCAGGACTGGCGAAAAGGAAATGCTAAAACGAGGAGAGCTGAGACGCAGAATTATTTATAAAAACCTGCTTAGGTAGAGTCAAGAGCCTGAGGGACTGCAGGGCAGGAATAGAAACCAGAAATGGCGAGAGCTGAGCATAGCACTTAAATACGTACATACGCATGATATTTGCGATGTTGGAACCGTCCATCCCACTACAAGCCACCGCTCCATGAGAAATGACGGATCAAATAAATCTTCGCACGGACTGATGTCTGAATGGAGGCTTAGCCACTGGATACAGGAAAAGTTCATACATATTCGTTATTTCAGAAGCAGAGTTATTCCGCTTCAGCCAATCCATAAGTTAAGACCGACAAAATAGTTATCACAAACAAAGCATGCACAATGGGCGTGTTACCTCTGACGGCTTTTACCCATCCCAGCTCTGCGGTGGGGAGAGGGGGCGACACAGCGGGTGCAACTGACCTTCCAGCGCCTTATTGCGCGACAGCAGGGCCAGCAGCACGTCGGCAGGGGGCTGTCCCGCTCACTCATGCTGGCGCTCAGCAGACTGGTCATGGGCCTCCAGCACCTTCACGCCAACTCCTCAACACCTCAGCGGGTGCAGCGTCCAGCCCTGTGCCCCTCCTGGCTGGCCTGACGACCAGGGCGCAGGAACGCCGGTGCGTGGGAATGACGCTTCTGCTCTGAGCTCTTGGCGCGGGGCCACAAGAGTGCTACCGTTGTGGTGCTGAGGTCAGGCGTTTGCCCTGGTTCCGCTCAGCTGGTGCCACATATCCGTCTTGGCCCTGTTCATCGACATCCAGATGCGTGGTGTTTACACTGAAGAGCACAAAATAGCTGCACCTAGGCCCAGCTCCTCAGATATTGCACGTTCACCATTGCCAGTTTCGCGCTCCGAACAGGTAACGACTTTATGTTTCGTGAAGATGACTCTTAGAGTCCACAGCTGGTTACAAGATAAAACTAGTGCTTCTTCTCCCTGACCACCATTGTCCCGGCAGGTCACGCAGCTGGCGGGTCAGGTCAGGTCACTGTCAATGCTGACCTTCGGCACTCGTCGGCACGCTGTCTCGACGGTACAGCTGAACGCCGTCGGTTCCGACGCCACACCGCCACTCGCCGCCTCGCTCCCGCACTCCAATTTCGCCGAGTGCTCTGTTGCGCCCACCAATAAAAATGGGTCTGTCAGGTCTCCGGCCCGCCAGCCATTAGTCTTGATTAAAACGGGCGAGAGCAAGGCTGGAGGCGGCGGTCACGTGGTGTCTTGGCCACGCCCCCAGCGCCGATCGAAGGCAGTACAAGATGGTCGCAGCGCCGCCGGGCCGACGGACCCGGCGCCGACCAATCAGATGGAGGCGCCGCGCCGGCGCGCGTCGACGCGGCACGTTCTGCGGGTGTCGACAGCGTCGCCAACGACGGAGCCGTCCCGGCGGCTGTGTGCGGGTCGGTCGGACAAACAAGGACTGCGGTCTCCCGATCCTGGGGTGTCCGTGACTCAGGACGGGTCTTGAAAGGCAATGGCGCTCTCACCACCCGTCACTTTCGGACTGAGCCGAGCACATCGGCTAGCTTAAGGCCGGCTGGCTCACATGGTGAATTCGAGGCGACGAAAATTCCAGAAGTTTATACAATACTGTTAAATCATTAACCAGCACGAACTATCTTTGAATAGGCTTTGATTCACTGTGTGGAATAATGGCGGAACGTTCAAATGAAAAGAGCCGAAGCGTGTTGATAGAGATGACGGTTTTTCAAAACCACTGTTTTGGCCGGCGAAACCAGGTCAGACAGTCGAATTTAATTTTGGCCGGCGGAACCAGGTCAGACAGTCGAATTTAGGGCCCGGAGCGCCGTTTCCCATAAACTTCTCGTGTTTTCCTTGAGCTGTGCCAGCTTGTTTTCTTCTAGCAGTGATGTTATAGTTCGGGGAAAGCGCTACAGTAGCCGGCCAAGTAGTTTATAATTTCACGTCAAAATATTGCATCGTGCCCCTTAGCATTGCGACATATAAAAGTCACAGGAATTCGCTCCAGCTCATTTGAAGTACCTAGGTGAGGGGCGTGAACTCACTCCAGCTTATTTGAAGTAACTAGGTAAGGGGCATGGATTCTCAAAATTTATGGGGGCGCCCGAATTCGAAGAAAAATGTCAGTAACTAGAACATAAAATGATTACTGGCATCCTTATATAATTTTTGTTCCAGCCCTCACTTATGTTTTAACTGGAAAAACCAAGTAGAAATCCTAAGAATGGCAAAGAATGCAATTCAGCAGATATTTAAACATTAAAGTAATGGACCTTTCATCGGGGATAGCCGGACACCGCATCCTCCCCACATGTACTAAGCAGTTATGACCTGCTATGTAGATTTCATGACATGTATGCAAATGGAGCTCATGCCCATCATGGAAATTATTCCTTCACTCATAGGTGTAGGAAGGTTTTGAGAATGGGGGGCAAGGTGTATTTTGAAGTCGTCTCTTTCCAGTCAACGCCAAAGCCATCAACACCATGAGATCAATGGTCAATATCTTCAACATTGGGAGGGCCACGGCCATCCTGCCCCTGCCCCTGTTCTTCCATCCATTCCTACATCCAACGATGCAAGGTTTTTCGGCCGATCAGACAAAACATATTTTCAAATGCATTAAACTGCATATCCACGATAAGTGACTATGTACGTACATACTTCGCTTTCTTTTTTACCAACTTTTCAGCGTACTTTTTTACATCCGTTTCTGTATATTATCTGTTTACCTAGCAAACTCCGTGGCCCAGGCGCACCTCACATAACCGTCACATGCGCTGCAGCTGTTTCTGGGCGACTGGAGCAGACCGTACTCAGCATCACCTCTGTGGCGGGGATGGCGACTCCGAGCCTCCACCCGTCTCAGCAGCACCTCTGTGGCAGGGATGGCGACTCCGAGCGTCCGCCCGTCTCAGCAGCGCCTCTGTGGCGGGGATGGCGACTCCGAGCGTCCGCCCGTCTCAGCAGCGCCTCTGTGGCAGGGATGGCGACTCCGAGCGTCCGCCCGTCTCGGCAGCACCTCTGTGGCAGGGATGGCGACTCCGAGCGTCCGCCCGTCTCGGCAGCACCTCTGTGGCGGGGATGGCGACTCCGAGCGTCCGCCCGTCTCGGCAGCACCTCTGTGGCGGGGATGGCGACTCCGAGCGTCCGCCCGTCTCAGCAGCGCCTCTGTGGCAGGGATGGCGACTCCGAGCGTCCGCCCGTCTCAGCAGCGCCTCTGTGGCAGGGATGGCGACTCCGAGCGTCCGCCCGTCTCAGCAGCGCCTCTGTGGCAGGGATGGCGACTCCGAGCGTCCGCCCGTCTCAGTAGCACCTCTGTGGCAGGGATGACGACTCCGAGCGTCCGCCCGTCTCAGCAGCGCCTCTGTGGCAGGGATGACGACTCCGAGCGTCCTCAGCAACGCCACTGCAGCAAGCACAGCCCGTGGCCTCACCAGGCATACAGTCATTAGACGTAGTCATCTCAGTTATATTCGGACCAGTCTCCCATCTCCCAAATAACTCACATTGAAACGAAGCACAATCCTCGACATTTTAGACTCATTTGCCCTAGCCCTTACTTGACTGGCCAATCGAGCAATACACATAGTCGTGTGGAAGCAGAGGCATCGTCTTCCTTCTTCTTCAGCTCCTCGGGCAGTCCAGCCGCCCGAGGTCAAGTCGCCGGGTGACCTTTACCATGACATCGTGACCCCGCGGCACCGAGCGCTGCCGCAGGCCATGTCCTGAGAGCCAGGCTGAGCGGCTCTGAGGGACTGGACACTAAGTAAGGCGGAGATCAAAACGAGACGATTTCGCCCCATAAGCATTGGAGCCAGAGGGCCCACCAGCTGACTTGAGTTCAATAATATTTAGACAGTAGGCATGTGATCATGCCTGATCAGGGGCATATGCTGTTTGAAAAGTGGGGGTCAACCTTAGAGGGGGGCCCACCTCAATGGGGGCCCCAGCCCACAGGAGCCCATAGCTTTGAACAATTTTAACGCGCATTGACGGGGGTTGAGCCACCTTCGCATTGATGGGGGCGGGTACGCCCCTAGATTCGAGAACCACGGTGGTGGAACGGTAACCGGCGTTGGGCTGCCCACCACTCTCCATCGAAACATTTGAACCTTTTTTGTGGTTAATTTAAGGTCGGAGGTCAAACATGCCCGTCTGGGATAATGTATTGTTTTGGGCATTACATCTGAACAGTAGATGGCAAACGACTTGAACTTTGAATCCTCTTGAGCCGAATCGATGTATATATTTGACCTTGTGGTCAATTGGTTTGACCTGACCTGGGTGGTGGGTCAATATATAAATGATTTTGACTGAAGCCCGAGAGTCTAATGCGCTAAAATATTCTCCCATCCGTACTGGTTATTCCGTAAAACCATTTTTTGTATTAATGGGTCTGCCTGTCCTGACCTTAGGGCATGTATAAATACCGGACATTGTTGGACTGGTGGGCCATTTGTGATTGGTTTCATCGATAGTCCCCTGCTCACTATGCTATTTAACTTTTTAGGTGGGTCCTGACCTTGGTGACCTGACCTCGATACCTAAAATTTTGTTGTAAATGATGGGAGGTTGGGGTCGCGCTTTTTCACGGGGTTGTTAAATAGCTTGTTTGCTGTCGATAAGGCACACATGCAGACTAGGTGGTCAAAATATGAAAAATTGATAAATGAAATTTTTCCAAGATTTCGAGCTGTATAATGATGTTATAAGTCACAGTAAGAAGTAAACACTTTTTTGTGTTTTTAACTGTACCGTTTTTGAAGGAGAAACACATGTTTAGGATCTTTTGGAGGATTCAATTATTTTAACCAATAACATATTTCTTTGTATTTACAGATGTTTGGGACCGTTTCATCATATTAACAAAATTAGAAGTTGTTTAGAAAACTACAAACAATTATTTGATGCCAACTGGCCTCACTGTGATTTACCTAATTAAGTTTTAATTACTTATTTAATGACAAAAACAGGGAAAATTATTTAGGTTATCACGGAGCCCTTCTTTACAGCATAAGGGATTGATTTAGGTAAAGGGTTTTTACAATATATCCGCCTAGCTGTATTTCGATGACCTAAAATGTAGAGTTTCAATATTACTGGAAGTGTAATATGCTTGATGGCCAGCTTTGTGATGCTGAGGAGGTGGGGGGCATGGTGGTATAGTGGTTAGCAGCCTTGCTTTTCACGCGGTCGACCCGAGTTTGAGACCCGGCAGGTTCCTGGAGCAAGGAGCAATTTGACTCCCAAGAAAGCCTTCCAACAGGGAGACAGTTGGCGGCGCCATATAACCCTGGCAGTTGCTGCTTCGATAAGCCCCAAAAAGTGCTTGCTTTCCACGCAGCCGACCCGGGTTCAAGGCCCGGCGGATTCCCTAAGCGAATATCAATCTGGCTCTCAAGAAACCCTTCCAACCGGCAAAGAGTTAGCGACGCCATATAACCCCGGTAGTTGGTACGCCAATAAGCACCAAAAAGTATTGTTATTGTGACGAGGAGGTCCAGCTTGTTGTCAATCCTGGGCACCAGTTTGATGTGCTAGACCCTTCGTCGGATAAATTCATCCCTCATCTCAGCATTACAGACTGAACAGGCTCCAGCTGCCACTTCCTTTACAGCTCTCTCTATGGCTTGTGTGTGGACAGCAGGGGAAGTAATCTACCTCCGTGTGCTTCCCCATGAAGTCTAGCGACCTGCACTTGGTCAAGCTGCAGGCCACGATAAACTCGGTGGTGGCCTCCCAGTCGATTATATTATTGAGGGTAGTTGCCTGTGTGGTTGGGCAGGACATGATCCGCAACCTGAGGGAGGTTTTCTCCATCTCCTGCTCTTCTCTGATGGAGTTAATCCTGAGAACGATGAACTTCCTCCTCATCGCTGCAAAGCATGGTATCAGGATCGCCACAATGTGAACGAACCATGCAGAGGAGCGCACGGTGGGCATGACATTCAACTGCACCACCTTGGGCTGGGTACGGAGGCAGGAGAGCTGGAACGGGACGTTCCGAGGGCCGTCCACCCAGTCTTTGCTGGTCTCTACCTGCAACCAGTTGGGAATAAGAGCTCGGTAATGATAGCAACGATCTCCTTCAGCCTTGCCAGCATCTTGCCTTATAATCCGTGGCCTCGGGACCACCAGTCACAGAAGGGGTTAGCTGTGGTGAACTACCGGCTGTGTCAGCCTTGCGAACAGTCAGTGCAGCATGGCTTTTGTCAATTCACCACTTCTGATAGGCTTGGTGATCCTGTAGCCATAGTATTAGTCTGAGGAGACCCATCTGTGTACTTTGTCAGGAAAACCGGGGGCTCTTATCTTCTCGGGGATGACCAGTCTTCCCCCAGTTGGCAAGGCTGGATATAGATGGTGCTCCGGTGCTGAGACCACGGACTACAGCGCAAGCTGCTGGAAAGCTCAAGGAGATCGTCACCTTCATTACCGAGTTCCAATTTCCCTACTGAATCCAGACGAAGATTAGCAACAACTTGGGAGACGGTCCCAGGTCTGAAGCAGTTATATCGATTGCTGTTTGCTTGTCCTTTGCATGTTCTTCCTTGTTGCTAGCCCGACGAAGAATGACGAACCATGAGGTCGACACTTACTCTAAGCCAAGCCGCGGCTGGCTGACGGCAGCTTTACATCCCTGGAGTTTTAGGGCACGTCAGCGGCTAATGCTATGTGTGAGCTATACATCACTTGATCAAGCTAGAATCAAGGAGCGGTTAAACAAGAAACAGTTGCCTGGGCCTGTTGTGCATGGCTGCAGCGGCGAAGGGTCGGAGGCTGGGGCCTTTGTGCTGGCTGCGGCGGAGGGTCGAGGCTGGGGCCTTTGTGTGGCTGCGGCGGCGGAGGGTCGGAGGCTGGGGCCTTTGTGCATGGCTGCGGCGGCGGAGGTCGAGGCTGGGGCCTGTTGTGCATGGCTGCGGCGGCGGAGGGTCGGAGGCTGGGGCCTGTTGTGCATGGCTGCGGCGGCGGAGGGTCGGAGGCTGGGGCCTGTTGTGCATGGCTGCGGCGGCGGAGGGTCGGAGGCTGGGGCCTGTTGTGCATGGTTGCGGCGGCGGAGGGTCGGAGGCTGGGGCCTGTTGTGCATGGCTGCGGCGGCGGAGGGTCGAAAGCTGTGAGTGAAACTTCAGCTCGTCTCTAACAAGGAAAATATATTCCCTCTTTCATACAAAGAACTATCGGTTTTCGATTTCTGGTGGTAGGTATCTTGCACCTACCCCAGTCAAAACTGAATTTATTTTCCAATTCGGCTTAAATAGAAACACTCACGGATGAAAAGTGGGGGAGGGGCAGGGGAGGACTCATTCGTCTTCTCTTTTTCGACGCTAACGAGCATACGAGAAAATAGGAAAAAGGTCTGACCCCACCCTCTGCCACCTCGTATCAACACCGTTTTCTGAAAAGAGCCCAATCAAGCATACATGTCCCAAGCTTTGCCACGATCGTGACTCTAAGACAGCTATCACATGACTATGAAGGAGATTTCGGCTCCAAAAAGATGTCTTCCAGTCGCTAAGGAGCAAACGATTCACAGACCTCACCCATTCTATTTGTCCGGCCCTGTTGATTGTGTGAATTAACAGAGGTGAGCTGACATGCTGACAGCCGGGACCACGTTCCCCCGACTGAGGCGGCTGACGCGCCCAGTGCGTCACGTGACGTCCTTTTGGGCAGCAGCGGCACGGCACCCCTCCACTGCGACTGACGAGTTGGTACACGCCTGTCCGCAGCCGGTGCGGACCACGGGCCAGCCTTCCCCGCGGCCGCGCGCCAAAACCACACCCGCGGCAGCAGCTCATTAGCGCACCAGTCGAGCGCGGGTGTCCTGACCGGCTGTCCGCGCGACACGACAGGCCAGGCCGCCGCTCCACACAGCCTCCTGACCGGCTGTCCGCGCGACACGACAGGCCAGGCCGCCGCTCCACACAGCCTCCTGACCGGCTGTCCGCGCGACACGACAGGCCAGGACACCGCTCCACACAGCCTCCTGACCGGCTGTCCGCGCGACACGACAGGCCAGGCCGCCGCTCCACACAGCCTCCTGACCGGCTGTCCGCGCGACACGACAGGCCAGGCCGCCGCTCCACACAGCCTCCTGACCGGCTGTCCGCGCGACACGACAGGCCAGGCCGCCGCTCCACACAGCCTCCTGACCGGCTGTCCGCGCGACACGACAGGCCAGGCCGCCGCTCCACACAGCCTCCTGACCGGCTGTCCGCGCGACACGACAGGCCAGGCCGCCGCTCCACACAGCCTCCTGACCGGCTGTCCGCGCGACACGACAGGCCAGGCCGCCGCTCCACACAGCTGCGGGCACAGGATGTACCCATCTGGTGCCTGCGCTGGAGATCTCTTCTCGATCCAGGGGAGGGGGATGGAAAACACTGCCACGGTAATACGAACCTGTAGAAAAGCTATACGGACCCACAATCTAGGTGGATCCTGAACCACCCGGGACCTGCACCCGTGCTTGGCCCTGAATGGAAACTGAAGCGAGCGAGCTGTTCCCAATTCTCGACTACTACTTTGATCGGTAATGAAAGATAGTCGGATAAGCGACTGGTTTTCGTGTTGTTTGCTCAAAACATTTTCAGTTTTCTGCATGTTTATCAGCTTCAGCAACAGATACCGCGCAAGGCGTCGCCACATAATTTTATTGGGGGGGGTGGGGCAGGAACCCGGATGTGCGATGACCTGGGGAAGTGGAAAACGAATTTTAAACATGTTCGCTGTCTGAAAACCCTAACGGCGATGCACTCTGCCAGCCCATTTACGTAGGTTTACACAGGTAGTGTGCAGAACATGCGAAAAAAACTGGGTCGAGCCCCAATATTTTTCGGAAGGCGTCCCACTGACTTGAGAGCTGGAGGGAATGCATCCCCTCCCCTCTTTCGATGTCCATGCACTGGCATGTCTACCGAGGACTCCTGCTCCAGATAAGCTGCTCGTGCGACGGCCTGTCCCCCGGACTGAAGATTCGGCAAGTCCGCAGGTATGAAACAACAAATCATGAACAAGCATCAGCCAGCTGCGACCAGATTGATCTTTCGGTTTGTCTGAGTTGGTTATCTTTAGGTAATCACACCCAACCATGCGTGACGATAGCCTCTCATTGGCAGAGCGGCCGGCTGTAAAACAGGGGTGGTTCGCCTACACATCAGTTAGTTTCATAGCCAGGCCTTTTTGCTGGTGGCTTTACGATGGGCGTACTGCGACGGCCGGGGGAGAGGGGGAATGTCACAGTTTTTTTTTTACTGGGGTAGGGGACAAGGGTCTGGCGGTGAACGCAGTGGAGGAGGTGAGATCCACATTGAATTGCTGTCACGGTACTTAAAAAACTACCAAAACTAAAGTGCCTAAAAACATGGTTTTTAGGCGGATAACCACGACTAGGCAACCTCTGCTGAATTGCATGGTCGTGGGCTTAATTTTCCAACCACTAGAATATTGAATGTGTGTTTTATGCCTTGCATTGCACAAACACTTTTCCTCGCATAAACACAATCAAATGAATCACAAAATGTGTTTAGGCTATGGTGAAAACTGCAAAACTTAGAACAGAAATCTTACAATTTACCACGTAGTTTGCGACAGTTAATTCAGCCTTGCGAAATTACTTGCCCGAGGCGGGACGGCGCCATTTATTTTTTCCCATGCGTTAATTCAAACCTCGCATAGCTCAAGCATTCTCCATTCCTTCTGCCAAGACCGTTCCCAGCACGCGGGCAGCTCGTTATAAAGAAAAAAGGCTGTACCAGGACCAGCATTCGGAGCAATCGCAATGCATTCCTGCCTACCGGTATCCTGGTGATTCGATCTCTCAGACTCAGCGGACATTGGATGCATATGCAGTGAATTAAGAAGCAATAGGAAGTAAAAGCTACGAATATTGAGACTATGACTGAATACGACATGAAAGTAATGGAATACACTCACTGAGCGCGAAACATCTAATGCAAAGCTTCATGCAGTTGCGCATTGTGTATTGTGAAAGCCAAGAGCGAAGACGCGTACCACGCACTGTCTGAAGCGAGCATATGTGACCGATACAATCAATAAATACCATATTTCTTCAAATATTTCCGAAGATTCGCTACCGATACATGCTAATTTAATCGCATTAATAGAAGCGGCGACATTACCAATACCGTTCCCTCAAGAATGTTTCCCAGTGACGCCTAGTTCGACCATTTAAAAATCCCGCGACCCATCCTTCAGCAGTTAACCGTACTACGCCTGCGAGGCCAGAAGCTCGACTCTCATCTGTAGTCTAAGAACGCCCGTGCGGAGTCTGGCTACACCTCTCTATCCGCCGCCGCCGCTGTTCAGATCAATCCATACCACCACCGCCGGCGGGGTAGGCCATTATACAGCGTCCTACAGCCCACCAGCGCCGCACCGGCCGGCTGGGTCAGCCATTATACAGCGTCCTACAGCCCACCAGCGCCGCACCGGCCGGCTGGGTCAGCCATTATACAGCGTCCTACAGCCCACCAGCGCCGCACCGGTCGGCTGGGTCGGTCATTATACAGCGTCCTAGAGCCCACCAGCGCCGCACCGGCCGGCTGGGTCAGCCATTATACAGCGTCCTACAGCCCACCAGCGCCGCACCGGTCGGCTGGGTCGGTCATTATACAGCGTCCTAGAGCCCACCAGCGCCGCACCGGCCGGCTGGGTCAGCCATTATACAGCGTCCTACAGCCCACCAGCGCCGCACCGGCCGGCTGGGTCGGCCATTATACAGAGTCCTACAGCCCACCAGCGCCGCACCGGCCGGCTGGGTCGGCCATTATACAGCGTCCTACAGCCCACTAGCGCCGCACCGGCCGGCGGGGTCAGCCATTATACAGCGTCCTACAGCCCACCAGCGCCGCACCGGCCGGCGGGGTCAGCCATTATACAGCGTCCTACAGCCCACCAGCGCCGCACCGGCCGGCTGGGTCGGCCATTATACAGCGTCCTACAGCCCACTAGCGCCGCACCGGCCGGCGGGGTCAGCCATTATACAGCGTCCTACAGCCCACCAGCGCCGCACCGGCCGGCTGGGTCAGCCATTATACAGCGTCCTACAGCCCACCAGCGCCGCACCACCGTCCCAGCCGGCGGGGTCGGCCATTATACAGCGTCCTACAGCCCACCAGCGCCGCACCGGCCGGCTGGGTCAGCCATTATACAGCGTCCTACAGCCCACCAGCACCGCACCGGCCGGCTGGGTCAGCCATTATACAGCGTCCTACAACCCACCAGCGCCGCACCACCGTCCCAGCCGGCGGGGTCGGCCATTATACAGCGTCCTACAGCCCACCAGCGCCGCACCGGCCGGTTGGGTCGGCCATTATACAGCGTCCTACAGCCCACTAGCGCCGCACCGGCCGGCGGGGTCAGCCATTATACAGCGTCCTACAGC
This sequence comes from Lepas anatifera, assembly GCA_034440635.1. NCBI lineage: Eukaryota > Metazoa > Arthropoda > Thecostraca > Lepadidae > Lepas > Lepas anatifera. Next base: position 240,535 of record JAOTON010001121.1, read on the forward strand.
CCACCAGCGCCGCACCGGCCGGCTGGGTCGGCCATTATACAGCGTCCTACAGCCCACCAGCGCCGCACCGGCCGGCGGGGTCAGCCATTATACAGCGTCCTACAGCCCACCAGCGCCGCACCGGCCGGCTGGGTCAGCCATTATACAGCATCCTACAACCCACCAGCGCCGCACCACCACCGTCCCAGCCGGCGGGGTCGGCCATTATACAGCGTCCTACAGCCCACCAGCGCCGCACCGGCCGGCTGGGTCAGCCATTATACAGCGTCCTACAGCCCACCAGCGCCGCACCGGCCGGCTGGGTCAGCCATTATACAGCGTCCTACAGCCCACCAGCGCCGCCGACTGCCACGGCGCACCCCACCCCCCTGTACCACTGCCAATATCAGACTCGGCCCAGTATGTCCCTAAGAGGTGAACAGTGCTGGTTCCAACTAGCGACATCTGCCTACCGAACAAAAAAGTTTGGGTTCTTCTTTTCCACACCGAAGAGACTGGAGATGGTGCGGGCTCACATAACACCTTCTACTCGACCAACTTACTGTTTGTTTCAAGCTGAAAGGGAACGTGGCACCTTGGTGCAATTCCAGGCTGTGGTGGTTCTAGAGGTAATATATGTTGAATTCGGTCTATTTCTGCTCTCTTGCCAAACAGCAAACACCAGCTTTCTTTTATCTATCACAGAGCATCAACCGAATTCCAACTATTAAGCAATGAACTTTTTTCTCCGGAGGAAAGACAACTTGAGCGCTGGGAATTTTATTTGTTTACGCAAGGTACCCACAGAACGCAATGGACATACAGTATTTGCAATACGGTCATATGCGTCGAAGCATCACAAAATTACAGCCTCGGCCGAGCCACCTACAAAAGGTAGTCCGTGAGCTCCCACCGAAACTCGACGCAACGTAACAATTCCTCAGAGAGGAGCCATAACGAGACGAGGAGTGCCTCAACAGAACTCAGAATGAGTCAGATCACGAGCGCACGTCTTTTTAGCGACTTCCAAAACAAAACAAAAACCACGCCGCACGGAGTCTTACGCCACGGCCCGGAAGAACCGCCGAGACGTTCGGCTGGCGCCGACGACAACCTGCAAATAAGGAACAACCAAATAGGATACAATCCCCAGACTCCAGAAAAATCAATCAAAGTGGATCACTGCAAAGTGAAATCTTCCAAAATACTGGTAGTTGTATATCTAAGCCCGCGCATGACAGGGGGTACCACCTCTATAAAATGTCCCGTTTCTAGAAGAAGCCTCCCAACTAATCCGGAGAAGCCCATAATTTTTCGACCGATACCCTCAAGACATAAACGTTCTTGCAAATGACCACAAATAAAATATTTGTATCCAAGCTGAGTCAATATGACATGACATATAATAAGGGAATGCTGAAATATTTACCTTCCATCCCCGACAACCAAAAAATAATAGGGTTCTTAGCAAGTCGAAACAAATGTTGGGCAAGCCCAGGACACGAAAACTAAGGAGCCGTATCAAGCCGTATATTAAATTTGGAATCTGTAGCTCTATAAAAAAACCTGGCTGTAGGAAAAATTTCAAAAGCTCTTCCAGAAAACCAGTGTGGCACCCACTGACAGCAAAGCAATCAAAGGTCACAGCGTCAGACCTTGAACATGTTGAGAGTTATTCCCTACCAATAGTCTTCTTAAGCAGGCTTTCAGGCGACGCCTTGATCCATCGTAACTCAGCACGGGGGATTTCCTCGGTCCCATGAACTTTGACCATAATAGAACTACTTACACTATCTGTGCGCAGCACCATAAAATGCAGCGCTAGTCTGAGTAATACATATTATTGAGTTGATAAGTTTATTTGTTGATAAATTTTTCAACACAATTGCCCCCCTCCCCCCAATGGCGTCGCAAACATTCACAGTCAAAGAGGGTTCCGGGTGATCAAAATGGTTTGGTCTATCCCCTACAACGCGCGCCTGTCTAACACTCCTAGACTTGAGCAATTGGCGAAATAAAAACCCACGGTTACGAATAGTACCCTTGAAAGTTCCGAACCCCTTTCAACGGGAGCTTACTAGGGAGCTGCCCAGAAACACCGGACACGCAGGCACAGACCCTTTTCAAAAGAGGCGCAGACACTAAGCAGGGCGAAGCCGTGAGTCGGACAGGACCCGGCGGGGTTGACATACCTTCAGAGGTGAGGAGCGGGGCTGCGGCGGACGCCCGGCCCGTCCTTACCGCTGCGCACTACGAACTGGAGCGGCGCCGGCGCCGAGAGCGCCGCCTGTCGTCCGAGCCGGACCGAGAGCGGCGCCACTTCTTCCCCGACCGGACCTCCGGCGTGGCAGACCGGGAGCGGCGCGACTTCTTCCCTGACCGGACCTCCGGCGTGGCAGACCGGGAGCGGCGCGACTTCTTCCCTGACCGGACCTCCGGCGTGGCAGACCGGGAGCGGCGCGACTTCTTCCCTGACCGGACCTCCGGCGTGGCAGACCGGGAGCGGCGCGACTTCTTCCCCGACCGGACCTCCGGCGTGGCAGACCGGGAGCGGCGCGACTTCCGCTCGGACCAGCCCTGCCGACTGGAGGAGCGGGACCGGCGCGAGTTGCCCCCGGCCGAGTGCTGTCTGTGAGCGGAGCGCGACCGGCGCCGCCTCGACAGCGACCGCGACCGTGACCGGCGCGACTTCCTCTCCGAGCGCGGAGAGCGGGACTCGGATCGTCGCGAGCGCTTCTTGGAGCGCACCGACGACCGCTCCGACGACATGGATGAGCGGCGGGAGCGCTTCTTGGAGCGCGATCTTTTCCGTCGCTTCTTGTCTTTTTGTGTTTGCGAGCGGAGCGCCGGCTTTCTACGCTGAGTGCTGAGTCGCTGGCTTCCGCCGCCGCCGCCGACCGGGCTCCCAGCTCCTCCGCCTGGCTCTCCCGCCGGCTCCGGCGCCGTTCCCGGCTCCCGGACCGGCTCCGGCGCGGCTTCTCTGTCCGCTCCGGCGGAGTGGCCGGCTCCGGCGGGGGCGGCGGCGGCGGCGGGGGAGGCGAGCGGTCGGCGGCGGCTGAGTCGGCCTCCGATGCCGAGCCGTCAGCGGAGAGGGTGGCGGGGGCAGAGGCGGAGAGCCTGCTGGAAGGCCGCTCCGCACCTGCAACCCGGGGACACATCGTCAAAGGCTGGGCACACCACGTCGCAACGGATTCTCCTGCATGACAACCTCACTAACGACAGGAAAGGAAAACCATTTACTTTCAACAATCACAATGCCGGTCACATCACACGCCGAATTTTCCTTCGATGAACTGGTATGCTTAGATACCGAGTTAAAACAATGATGTGATGAGAGTTTGGACTGCGACAGAAGTGAGAGCCGTGCCAGGGCCCACGCACAGCCACAGACAGGCGGGTCTCACCGTCGGCGCGCCGCGGCTGGCCGGAGGAGGCGGGCGGCTCCTGCTGTAACCGGGCCAGGATCTGCTGCTCGGTGCCGGCCGAGAACGCCTGCTGGCGACGTCGGATGGTCTCCGCCAGCTCGGCGTCGCTGTCGTCGGAGGCTTCCGGCTCCGAGTCGGCCGCCTCCGAGGCGTCGCTGTCCGAGCCGCCTCCGTAGATGGCCAGACCCAGGTCTGCGCCCGCGGCCAGCAACGTCAGCGTGGACGAGGCACGACGGGGCAAGCACAGGGGCTGCCACTTGGCCAAATACGGTTACACTGGCAAACAAAATTACCACAAGGGAAACTGAGAGGCGAGTCACACAAAGTAGATGTAAAACAAATTCAAATGACTTTCACGGATCATCCATCCGCTGAATTAGTCAACCACAAGCATCTGCCCTTGTAGAACACTTTTTGATCCCCCACGGCGTTGGTTTTGCAATGAACTAAGTCGGCTGACTATGAGATGAGAATCTCCCTGAGAAACCGCCGTGTTCTAGCGTCCAACGTGTAACGTATCAGCTACCTTAGATCCACTAAAACGAGGCAGGTTCAAGATACTCAAAGCTCTTAAGATAAGTTCTTATATTGTCCGCATAGGCACACAATTCTGAAAGAATTCGCGTCAGAATAATAAGGACAAACAAACATCTATATACAGATTAAAAAAAAACAATGAAGAGGTCTAAGGTGCGTACGACGAGCGGACTTACCGAGCTTCCGGTTTACAGTGGCCACAGCCTGGGCTCTCTTCGTCGGCGCTTTACCGTGAGAACGAGAGGTTAAGTAGGCAGGGGCGGCCACAGCGCCGCTGCAAGATAGCTCCCCCACACATTACACCACACACCACACGACACTCGGTGACGTCCCGCTCTCTTCCCTTACTGTAGCTCAGCACTGTAGTCTGCGGTGGTAATGAGCAAGCAATACAACTCTTGTCCATACATTTTGCGTAAAAAGAATGTGGGAAAAACAGACTGTTGCCGATCTTCTACATTGATCTTATGCAACGATAACTCCAACAATTTATTACAGCTTGGAATACATGACTAGACGCAATGAGATCACACGTGCGAAGATGAAATGCAATATAAGTCGCATACAAAGAACGTCAAGTGGCGGCCATTAAAATACGTATTAGGTCTCCCATCTCAAGATGGAACCCACTGAAGCCTCGTGAGCTCAATATTAAGACCACTGTAAACCCAGTTGGGCCCGTCACCATTACGGCCACCAGTTGGCAGTCACAGCCCAGCAGAGGGCAGCAGGGGACAACAGTAAACCGCACCGCGGGTGAACAGCTGCCGTCAGTAGGAGGCTTTAGCGGGGCGGCGGGGCGCGGACCGGTACCTTTGGTGCGCTCGCGTTGCAACACCTCGCTGACCACGGCCTCCATCTCCGCTGAGGTCACGTCCAGCAGCACCTCCGTCAGCGTCCGACGCATCATCACCAGCTGCCGACGGCACTGAGTCAGCCGGCGGCGGGGCGGCACTCCCGGGGAACAGCGGCAGATACAGGAGCAGGGCGGCATTCCCGGGGAACAGCGGCAGATACAGGGGCGGGGCGGCATTCCCGGGGAACAGCGGCAGATACAGGAGCAGGGCGGCACTTCCGGGGAACAGCGGCAGATACAGGAGCAGGGCGGCACTCCCGGGGAACAGCGGCAGATACAGGGGCGGGGCGGCATTCCCGGGGAACAGCGGCAGATACAGGAGCAGGGCGGCACTTCCGGGGAACAGCGGCAGATACAGGAGCAGGGCGGCACTTCCGGGGAACAGCGGCAGATGCAGGAGCAGGGCGGCACTCCCGGGGAACAGCGGCAGATACAGGAGCAGGGCGGCACTCCCGGGGAACAGCGGCAGATGCAGGGGCGGGGCGGCATTCCCGGCGAACAGCGGCAGATACAGGGGCGGGGCGGCATTCCCGGGGAACAGCGGCAGATACAGGGGCGGGGCGGCACTCCCAGGGAACAGCGGCAGATACAGGGGCGGGGCGGCATTCCCGGGGAACAGCGGCAGATACAGGAGCAGGGCGGCACTTCCGGGGAACAGCGGCAGATGCAGGAGCAGGGCGGCACTCCCGGGGAACAGCGGCAGATGCAGGAGCAGGGCGGCACTTCCGGGGAACAGCGGCAGATACAGGAGCAGGGCGACACTCCCGGGGAACAGCGGCAGATACAGGGGCGGGGCGGCATTCCCGGGGAACAGCGGCAGATACAGGAGCAGGGCGGCACTCCCGGGGAACAGCGGCAGATACAGGGGCGGGGCGGCACTCCCAGGGAACAGCGGCAGATACAGGGGCGGGGCGGCATTCCCGGGGAACAGCGGCAGATTCAGGAGCGGGGCGGCACTTCCGGGGAACAGCGGCAGATACAGGGGCGGGGCGGCATTCCCGGGGAACAGCGGCAGATACAGGAGCGGGGCGGCATTCCCGGAGAACAGCGGCAGATACAGAAGCGGGGCGGCACTCCCGGGGAACAGCGGCAGATACAGGGGCGGGGCGGCATTCCCGGGGAACAGCGGCAGATACAGGAGCGGGGCGGCATTCCCGGAGAACAGCGGCAGATACAGAAGCGGGGCGGCACTCCCGGGGAACAGCGGCAGATACAGGGGCGGGGCGGCACTCCCGGCGAACAGCGGCAGATACAGGAGCAAGGCGGCACTCCCAGGGAACAGCGGCAGATACAGGAGCAGGGTGGCACTCCCGGGGAACAGCGGCAGATACAGGAGCGGGGCGGCACTCCCGGGGAACAGCGGCAGATACAGGGGCGGGGCGGCACTCCCGGCGAACAGCGGCAGATACAGGAGCAAGGCGGCACTCCCAGGGAACAGCGGCAGATACAGGAGCAGGGTGGCACTCCCGGGGAACAGCGGCAGATACAGGGGCGGGGCGGCACTCCCGGGGAACAGCGGCAGATAAAGGGGCGGGGCGGCACTCCCGGCGAACAGCGGCAGATACAGGAGCAGGGTGGCACTCCCGGGGAACAGCGGCAGATACAGGAGCAGGGTGGCACTCCCGGGGAACAGCGGCAGATACAGGGGCGGGGCGGCATTCCCGGGGAACAGCAGCAGATACAGGGGCGGGGCGGCATTCCCGGGTAACAGCGGCAGATACAGGGGCGGGGCGGCATTCCCGGGGAACAGCGGCAGATACAGGAGCGGGGCGGCATTCCCGGAGAACAGCGGCAGATACAGAAGCGGGGCGGCACTCCCGGGGAACAGCGGCAGATACAGGGGCGGGGCGGCACTCCCGGCGAACAGCGGCAGATACAGGGGCGGGGCGGCACCCCAGGGAACAGCGGCAGATACAGGAGCAGGGTGGCACTCCCGGGGAACAGCGGCAGATAAAGGGGCGGAGCGGCATTCCCGGGGAACAGCGGCAGATACAGGGGCGGGGCGGCATTCCCGGGGAACAGCGGCAGATACAGGGGCGGGGCGGCATTCCCGGGGAACAGCGGCAGATACAGGAGCAGGGTGGCACTCCCGGGGAACAGCGGCAGATAAAGGGGGCGGGGCGGCACTCCCGGCGAACAGCGGCAGATACAGGAGCAAGGCGGCACTCCCAGGGAACAGCGGCAGATACAGGAGCAGGGCGGCACTCCCGGGGAACAGCGGCAGATACAGGGGCGGGGCGGCATTCCCAGCAAACAGCGGCAGATACAGGGGCGGGGCGGCACTCCCGGCGAACAGCGGCAGATACAGGAGCAAGGCGGCACTCCCAGGGAACAGCGGCAGATACAGGAGCAGGGCGGCACTCCCGGGGAACAGCGGCAGATACAGGGGCGGGGCGGCATTCCCAGCAAACAGCGGCAGATACAGGGGCGGGGCGGCATTCCCGGGGAACAGCGGCAGATACGGGGCGGGGCGGCACTCCCCGGGGAACGGCGGGAGATACAGGGGCGGGGCGGCATTCCCAGCAAACAGCGGCAGATACAGGGGCGGGGCGGCATTCCCGGGGAACAGCGGCAGATACGGGAGCGGGGCGGCACTCCCGGGGAACGGCGGGAGATACAGGGGCGGGGCGGCATTCCCGGCGAACAGCGGTAGATATAGGGGCGGGGCGGCATTCCCGGGGAACAGCGGCAGATATACGGGCGGGGCGGCGCTCCCGGGGAACAGCGGCAGATACAGGAGCGGGGCGGCGCTCCCGGGGAACAGCGGCAGATACAGGAGCGGGGCCGACATAGGAGGCACGGCACAACAGTTATTTAGATGCCGACGCAGGTCAGACGGGCGTGGAAGTAGGTTAGAGGGATGTGGAGGCAGGTTAGAGGGATGTGGAGGCAGGTTAGAGGGATGTTGAGGCAGGTTAGAGGGATGTGGAGGCAGGTTAGAGGGATGTGGAGGCAGGTTAGAGGGATGTGGAGGCAGGTTAGAGGGATGTGGAGGCAGGTTAGAGGGATGTGGAGGCAGGTTAGAGGGATGTGGAGGCAGGTTAGAGGGATGTGGAGGCAGGATAGAGAGAAGATGTGCCGGCCAGAGAGATGTGGGGACAGACTGGAGGGATGTGGGGGCAGATCTGAGGGACGTAGAAGCAGGCTAGAGGGATGTGGAGGGAGTTCAAAGGGATGAGATGACGATCAGACGGATGCGGAAGGAGCTCAGAGGGATGTTGGGGCAGATCAGAGGAAGGGGTCAGCGACAAGGGTGCACCGTCAGTCAGCTGGTGAGGGACTCTAGAAGGAGATGGCTGGTCAGGAGAACACGTCAACAGCAGTGAATCGGCATCAATCGGGACCAGGCCTTAGGCATAATAACAAGTCTGTTGTCATCCCCTCGTGAGATAATCCACATCGATCAACGCTCCCTTCTACTTCGACCTGCTTCTAGCCACATCTATCATCGCTGAGAACTGGTCCCATATGTGCTCACCAGTGTCGCCTGTCGCCTCCCACTCACCATCATCTGCTGCCTCTCTTCAGGGGTGAGGATCAGAGGCGGCGGCTCGGCGGGCGAGTCAAAGCGACTGCGGCGCGCCGCGGCGGGGGCGGCTGCCGCTCCGGCCGCGTGGGCAGCGGGAGCGGGGGCGGGGCGGGGGCGGTCTCCGGCTCCGAGCCCAGCTCAGGGGAGGAGCGAGCTGCGGGAGGCCGTCCGGCCACCACCGGCGTCTCCTCGGCCTCTCGCTCTGAGTCGGACTCGGAGTCCGTGTCCTGTACGGCAGCGACAAACAGACTCGTACTGTCCAACACGGCAGCGGGCACATTCGAAAACATCGCCACACAACTGAAACGTTACCGTCTTCCAATAGTTTCATATATCAACATTCCGCGGAACAGCCCGCAATATTAGTAAAGATAAATACGAGTTTAGGAAGCAGAAACGGGAACTTGGATGGAGTCAAATTGCTCTCTTAACACGCGCATTGACGAGGGTCTGAGCCACCTTTGCTTTGACGAGGGGGGCGGGTACCCGCTCCCCGTATGATCTCGAGAACCACGCAAGGTAGCGAAAAACGGTAAACGGCGTTGGGCAGCCCATCCACTTCTCCATCGAAACTATTTGGATCATTTTTATCAGGTCACATTTAAGGTCAGTAGAGGTCAAAACATTCCGTAATAGGGATAACATGTAAATGAAGGTTTTCGGTCATTGCATCCGAACAAGTAAAGATAGAGCAAAACGATTTAAACTATAAGAATCCTCGCAGCAAGCCGAATCGAATGATATATAATATGACCTCGCTAGGTCAAATCAAAGATTTGACCTGACCTGAGGTCAGGTCAAGGTCAAATTATATAAAATGCATATCATTAGAACCACAAAGACAAGGCAAATCTAATGCAGTTAAAATAAACGCTCTATCGCCATCCGTTACTAAGCTATTCACTTAAAACCATTTTCCCCATGTATTTCCAATGGAGAGGTCATGGCTCGTACCTGACCTTAGGTCATCGATATCAAAAATACCGGAACAGATTTTAGAGAACTCCGTGGGCCCATTACGTAATATGAGTTTCAATTGGATAAGTTCACCCTGTTCCGACTTATGCTATCTTAAACTTCTTTTGAGGTCAGGTCACTTGACCAGTGCTGGTGACCTGACCTGAGATGACCTGAACTTAAAGTTTTCACAAAAGTTGTAAAAATAATGAGAGAAAAGGTATGTTACAAGTACGGCGGCGCTACGCGCCGCCGTTTTTATGTTTTTCCGAAAAACCCGAGGAGGGTACCCGCCCCCGTCAATGCGCGTGTTAAAACTGCCGTGACAACCGAATGGACCTGGTACGCATAGTTTTTCTGGCCCGGGTCCGAGAAATGGCCTTCAGGCACAACTACTACGATCCTGGTTCGGGAGCATCAGGTGTTAGATTCTGTTAGTAGGATTCTAGTTAGTAGAGATTCTAGTTAGTATAGATTCTATGTACTGCAGCATATGGCCCACACCTTCATGGGATCCAAATACATGTCATGCAGGGTATTAAAATCTGAACATTGTTCTTGGACTAGAATATCGATTTCAGGTTTGTACCGCGCACAACACTCGTCAAAACTGTAACTTCAGTGTAACTGTTTATGAACTTACTCCGAACTTCACTCAGATGAAACGCTTGACTTAGCGAATGCGGAATTTCTGAACCTGCTTAGAAAACAAAGTTTCGGAAATGAAGGGAAGGAAAGCAGAATCTGTAATATGGAGATATGGCCGCCCTGGCCCTCGTATTCCTTCCGCATACCTCAGCTGACATATGAGCAGCTGAGGCGAAAGCCCACTCTCGGCCAAAGCAGCCGCTTCAAACAAAACATCGCTGCAACATCAGTCCCGAAGGAACAAAATCGGGTGTGATCCCAGGAAGGTAGGCGACACCTGATTCTGCGCCTGGATAATCGGGTGTGATCCCAGGAAGGTAGGCGACACCTGATTCTGCGCCTGGATAATCGGGTGTGATCCCAGGAAGGTAGGCGACACCTGATTCTGCGCCTGGATAATCGGGTGTGATCCCAGGAAGGTAGGCGACACCTGATTCTGCGCCTGGATAATCGGGTGTGATCCCAGGAAGGTAGGCGACACCTGATTCTGCGCCTGGATAATGCGTTGCACAGTTTTGTTACAAAAAAGAGCATGCAAGTTGAGGTACAATGGCTTTAAAGGGAGTGTCCCACTTTTATAATGGGTTTTGAATTGAGATAACTGCCTGTGGACCGAGGGCCTCGGGCAAGTTAGCGTCCAGTCAATGTGCATTTGGGCTAAATTGTGCCCAATGGCTGTGACACACATCACATTGTTCCTCCCTCAGACTTGTCGGAACAAGCCTCAATTGTTTTTGTCAAAATTTAATTCTGAAATTGTTCATTTACATCAGAAATATGCATTATCTTTCGACCACTTAAAGGGAATGTGGCACCTTGGACGAATCCTGGAATTTAGTGCAGTTAGGCGTACTTTTAGTCCAAAATAATGAAACCACTCATGATTTCTCTGAAAAATGTACAATACGCTCAATATTTTGATTTTTAAAATACTCCTCTAGAAAAAGAAATAAATATCAGCCTGTGGATGATGTCACGATCTGGTAAACACTACCATACTTGAAAAGCTTCAAGGGCTTCGACTGGCTGATGCTCATCGTGACGTCAGCACATGTCGTCACACCAGCAGCTCACAACAATGGCCGCCCGGCGGGGGGCTGATGAGGGGGCTGGTGTCAGGTAGGTTTTAGTTTTTTTCTACGGAAATATCGAGTTCCAAGACAAATTATATATGGAGAACTGGGTTTTCCGACTTGCTTTACAACTTGGCTATCTCAGTTAAAATCACGTTATGGAGGTGCCACATTCCCTTCAATAAATACGGCTCTCGCCACGACATCTGACGTTCAGTTTTAGCACCAGTACTTCTTGTACTGCACACAAATTGTGTCATGCGGAAACGCTGTGAATGGGCTTTTACAGCGAGTCTATGATCAAGTCATTTTGATGACGTCATTTATTGTTAGAAAAGAGGAGATATTTTTGCTTTTAGCCTATGGAAGTGAGGAAAATTTTTCTGATTTTCAGAACTCTCTTGTTCTTAAATTGTTCTTTGTAAAATTTCGACAAAGTGGTCCATTCCCTTTAAGTTCGCGTCAATCACCAGTATAGCATGACTGTTTAAAGTTATTTACTCAGATTCGCTACAAGCCCAACGAGCGGGTCAGCTTCCCAAAAGATACCACCAATCAGGCTCAGTTTCGCGGCAGGCGACACCGGCGGCTGCCACCGGCTCGGCGACACTCACAAACTTGCTCTTGGCCGGGTTGTCGGCCAGCGCGGCTGCCTCGCGCTCCCGGCGCTTCTGCAGGATGGCCTGGTGGGCCGACCGCTCGGCCTGGCGCTGCTCCGCCTTCCGCTTGTCCTCCTCCATCTTCTCCAGGCCCTGCCGGATCCAAGCCGGCAGGGTGCGCCGCTTGGCGGCGTCTGCACCAGAGCACAACCGTCAGAGCATCCACTCCACAAACAAACACCTCTGTGGCAAACTACGTCTGCCTTGGAATTAAACTTAAGAAAATTTGACCATGACTGGAAAATTCATCGAACCGATTTTACTATGACGCACTCCCTTCCCCAACACACAGATAACGTAGTACCATCCCAGCCCTCCTACTGCATGAATCACATATGCAAGACCAATTTCGCATCACAGGCGGCAGCAGCTTATACCAACATCGCAACAGAAAAATCGAATGCAGGGCTTCTGACATCACAAAGAATTGCACCATCATCTGCCAGACTCATAGCGACGTCTTTTACTACCCGAGGCAGAGCCACGACTCCACCACCACCGCCGTGCCAGCTTTAGCCGGCACAGAGACGTACCGAGAGCGACAGCGGCGTGCGGGTCCCGAGCGTCGCCGCCGCCGATGGGGCGCGGCCCGCCCGGCTGGTGCTTCACCAGGAACGGCGGCGGCCGCTCCGAGTCGGTCCAGTAGCCCTGGTACTGCACACCCGGGGCAGGACGGTCAGTCACAGTACAGGTACCTCGTACTCAGCGGAGACTTTTGGCAGGTGAGGATATGGTCATTCAGTTATGTAGTGAGCCAAGGATTGTTCTTTCTTGAACCTAGGAACTTAAAATGCGACCAAATTAGAGGTCAATTCATCCAAATGTTAATACAATTTGCAATAGTCCCATTCCACACCATACCGCCTGGGTAAATCCCAAAGCACTCTCAGTGGTTTGATAATAAATATGTGAACAACGCCAATAGCATATGTCCGTGATGCATATGTCCGAAGCACCAGCATCAGTCACCTGGGCACCGGCAGTACCTACCGGCTGCTGGAGGGGCTGGCCGTGGGGCTGGGCGTACTCGCCGGCGCCGTGCATCTGTGCCGCATGCTCGTCGCCGCCGGCTGGGCCGCCCCAGCCCCAGCCGTCGCTCTGGCCGGCGTCGTAGTCCCATCCCCAGCCGGCCGGGCCGCCACCGCCCTCCTCCGTCGAGTAGCCGCCGTAGCCGGGCACGGCCGCCTGCAGCGACGGCTCGGCGGCGGGCTCCGCGGCGTCGCCTGTCACACGGTTACACTGTACCTCCTGTCGCACGGTTACACTGTACCTCCTGCCACACGGTTACACTGTACCTTCTGACACACGGTTACACTGTACTCTCTGCCACACGGTTACACTGTACTCCCTGCCGCACGGTTACACTGTACCTCCTGCCACACGGTTACACTGTACTCTCTGCCACACGGTTACACTGTACCTCCTGCCACACGATTACACTGTACTCTCTGCCACACGGTTACACTGTACCCCCTGCCACACGGTTACACTGTACTCCCTGCCACACGGTTCTGTACTCCCTGCCCACGGTTACACTGTACTCCCTGACACACGGTTACACTGTACTCCCTGCCACACGGTTACACTGTACTCTCTGCCACACGGTTACACTGTACCTCCTGCCACACGGTTACACTGTACTCTCTGCCACACGGTTACACTGTACCCCCTGCCACACGGTTACACTGTACTCCCTGCCACGGTTACACTGTACTCCCTGCCACATGGTTACACTGTCCCCTGCCACACGGTTACACTGTACTCCCTGCCACACGGTTACACTGTACTCCTGCCACACGGTTACACTGTACTCCCTGACACACGGTTACACTGTACTCTCTGCCACACGGTTACACTGTCCCCTGCCACACGGTTACACTGTACTCCTGCCACACGGTTACACTGTACTCCCTGCCACACGGTTACACTGTACTCCCTGACACACGGTTACACTGTACTCCCTGCCACATGGTTACACTGTACTCTTTGCCACACGGTTACACTGTACTCCCTGCCACACAGTTACACTGTACTCCCCTGCCACAGCATTACACTGTACTCCCTGCCACACGGAGCAGGGCGATCACACTACTCTGGGGCCTCCCCTGCAACACAGGCTGTTATTATGAACTCCGCACCAGGTAACGTTATCATGAACTCCGCACCAGGTAACGTTATCATGAACTCCGCACCAGGTAACGTTATCATGAACTCCGCACCAGGTAACGTTATCATGAACTCCGCACCAGGTAACGTTATCATGAACTCCGCACCAGGTAACGTTATCATGAACTCCGCACCAGGTAACGTTATCATGAACTCCGCACCAGGTAACGTTATCATGAACTCCGCACCAGGTAACGTTATCATGAACTCCGCACCAGGTAACGTTATCATGAACTCCGCACCAGGTAACGTTATCATGAAGTCCGCACCAGGTAGCGTTATCATGAACTCCGCACCAGGTAACGTTATCATGAACTCCGCACCAGGTAACGTTATCATGAAGTCCGCACCAGGTAACGTTATCATGAACTCCGCACCAGGTAACGTTATCATGAACTCGGCACCAGGTAACGTTATCATGAACTCCGCAGTAGGTATCATTGGTCAGACCCTCTGTTTCCTTCACTTGAAGAAAGGTATTCCAGGAGCTATTTTCAAAACTGGCAAGAGAACATGCAGGCAACCTCTTATTTCCACATCCAAATATCCAAATACGGACATGAAACGTATAAATGAGAACCAATATGTAAAAATTGGAAAATGCAGCCCAATAACTGTAGATCGATACGTGATAGCATGCCACATTGTTTTCAAACCAAGGAACTTAGAAATCTGCTGATATTTAAGGAACACATTGTGGACGCAAGGTTTTAGCAACAGTCCAACTTCCATGCCCATGAAAAGAAGAAAACAACGAGTCCCCGGGGTCAGAATATCATTGAATACTAAGCTGTTCATACAATGTCACACATCACTTAATTCCACCCCCGCCCCCCCCGGACAGTGTTGTGCACATTTTCTAAACTCTATACATAAAGGGAATTTGTCACCTCGGTAAATTACAGACAGTAGCGGTTTTAGGAGCAATCTTTGTTGAAAATAATGGATATGGACTTATTTCTGCAGAAAATGACTAATAAACCCAATAACTTGTTTGTCTAATTCTCCTCGCTTAGATAAAGGTAACAATCCCCAAATCGTGTAACGTCAAATCAGCTTAAGATTTAGTAATACTTTGTGCCAGACTGAAGCTATATTGTTTATGCCACAAATGAATATGAATAAAACAAAGTGTCTTTAGCTAAGATGCTTTTACTAGCCGCTAACAATACAGTCGACTTCGCTTAATTTTCTTCAAATATCAAATATATTTCACCTTTCAAACAACTCCTCGAAGAAAATGATACGCATTTATCGTTCCCAGTACCAAAGGCACCTTCAACGCGTAGGTTTGAAGAGGTCTAAGCAAGAAATATTTGTCCGCACAGCGGGACGGATCATTACGCCACGTCCTCACGTTCAACTTACACCACATGACCACTGGGAGAGGGGGTTGGAAGGAGGTGATTTATTACGTTTCTTATTGTTGTCCGTAAACGGTAAGTTTGCAAATGAAATTTCGATTCAGTGCATTGTCGGCATGCTCTTTCGCATGGCTTTATCAGTTCGAAGATCCTTATGAAGGTGCCACATTCTCTTTAATGATGTACTTACAATTAAAAAAAGATCCCTCAGTCCCTACAAAACTCACTTACAGGGCTCAGGGGAAAATAATAGTTGGGTAAGGCACGAAATCGTACGCGGCAGTGGGCGTTCAGATAATAATCAGTTTTCCACCGTGCGGCATACTAGAAAACTTACGCAGCATAAGAAATCCGTGGATATTTTACGCATTTTCGTAAATATCAAGTTATTACACTTTGTTTATAATTTTTATTTTTCCTTGACAATTCTGTAATACTTTCCACAGAACCCTTCCCGAATCAAATAACATTTTCATCAATCCTATTACTTTTGGAAGTTACCCACGATTTCAAAGTAGTCCCATCGTACGTTAAGGACGTTTGCACACATTATACCCAAATGTCTAGGGAAAACGTAGAGGACTTCGACTAGCTCGCCGGGAACATTTTGATGACGATGCCGCCGCTCTGCTCTGTCCGTATCTTTACGTTACGTATTCTGGGGTGGAAATCTTCCCCATATGGCCGGAAGTTCCAAATTTTACGCCGTGGTTTCTCCGCGCAAATCAACTTTTATTTCCCCTGACAGTGCTATTTAGCAGATGCCATTACCTGTACCATAACTCAACATCGCCGCCACCTTGTGCCATATTTACAGTACCATTCAGGTTGTCGTCACGGCGGTCATCGTCCAGCTCCATGTCAGCTTCGCCGCCCCCGCCCACGTCGGCGGCGACGACGCCGGTCGGGGCAGGCTCAGCACCAGCCGCCGCCCCTGCTCCCGGCTGGTCCTTCTGCTGGATCCACTGCTGAGCCAACTGGGCCCAGTCCACTGACAAGCGCACATACAGTCAATCAGCCACACACTCAAAACATGGTAAGAGAGGGTCCTCAACTATTGATGGCAGTATTCAAAAGAAAGCTGCTGGGGCTTGTGTCCAACACAAGTCAGCTTTAAAATGCAAGACATAAGTGATTCAGAATGAATCTGTTTCAATATTGTCCCACAGGGTATGATGACAGCTTAAGCAAAGTGCTGGCAATAAAAAGGACAACTGACTGCAATAAGCAGCTGTTGGAGGTCCAAACATATGAAAAAAATGCTTACCATCTTCAGAATTGTAATTTTGGTAGGTTGACTGCTGGAAGGCCCAGTTGGCATTCCAAGCCTCTCCTCCTCCTTGGGCTCCAGACCACATCTGAGCAGGCACACATGCACAGGTCAGCAAAGAAACAAAGCAAATTGATATGATGTCTTACAGGCTTAATACAAAAACTTAAAGGCACATATCGCAGGTCAGCAAAGAAACAAGGCCCACTAGAACGATATCATACAGGCTGAACAAAAAAACTTCACAGATATAATTGACCTATCATCATCATCATTTTTATTTGTATTTGCTATGAAGACAGGAGTGAATGAGAGAGCAAAAAACGACAGCAGAGGAGCAGGCACAACATAAAAAAGCAAAGGGAATAATGAGTAACAGAACCAGAAAATAATTGCAGACGACTGGAACATACAGAATAAAAACATCAGATGGACAAATTATACAACCAGAGCAAAATATAACTAAGCCGGTTAGCAGACCAAAACCAAAAACAATAAAAAGCAATGGGAGCAAGAAAGAACAGGAAACACAGAAGACCAGCCAAACATAGAAGACAGGAAAAAAAAAAAAACTGGACAATTAACAAAAAATTGAGTCAACACAAGGATATGAGCAAAAATGAACATAAATATGATAGACAAAACAAAACACAGTGAAAGCTAAAATTCAAGTGACAAACATAAGGATAACTAAGACACATAAAAAATCTAAATCAATGTCACAGCCCACACATGCACCAGGACCAGAGTTAGTAGACAAGGTAGGTTTTACAGTTTTACTAAGAGCCTGGTCGGGACATCAAAACAAGCAATAATATATACTGTGTAGTATCACAGTCATATTTTAGCTTAATAATATCATATATTCCTGTTTCTCTATCCAGTTACTCTGAAAGTAATCCATTTAGTCATTCTACAAGGCTCCTACAAGGAGCCTTGTATTACATATCTGAAGCAATGATCTCCTATATATGAACAAGCTTGCTTGAAAAATGCTTAAGATACCATTCTATATATTGAAGTTCAATATAAGGGAATATCTAAAGCCCTAAAACAGCACTCTCACTACATCACACTCTGCATTGAGGTTACCTAGGAACTGGCTTTGCCTGTAGAATAACCAGTGCCCTGAACATTATACACAATATGAAGTCTTGTTGTTTTAATATTTTATTTGCTGTAATTGTTCAGTGAGGATTGTGAAGACTTGTAAGATAACCAAAACAGTGCACCTACATCTAACCGTCCAAATGTAAAGAATGTGTAAAATCACAAAAAGGTGGTTCACACTTACTGTAGAATGCTCCCTCATATCTTAGCTATGAAATAAGACAGAAATCAATGCATAACACGCACTTCCACAACATTAATCAAAATTAAAACAAGAACTAAAACATGTCATAGAACTAGAATAAAACAAGAACAGAAACATCCCCGTTAATAATGGGCTGGCTCACTAGTAATCGGCTTTCTGTCAACCCCAAAAAATCATCTTACCAACTTTTCTCCAGTACCGATAATCAAGCCATCTTAAGTATCACCATTAATAGTGAGACAGTCAGGCAACAGCATTCGGTAAAATATTTAGGCATCACTATCGATGAAAAGTTTAAATGGGACTCACACGTCAGAAACGTTGAAAACACGGTCTCCCGCAATATAGGCATTATCGCGAAAAGCAGATTCTTTTTGAAATCAGAGCACCTTCTTCTTCTTTATAACTCTTTAATTCTACCTCATCTTTCTTATGGTGTTCAAGTCTGGGGATCTACTTTCCCCTCTAGACTAAAAAGATTAAGTACGCTCCAGAAAAAAAATGTTAGAATCATCGATGGTGCAAATTATCTTGCTCATACCAACCCCATCTTCAAAAAATACAATATCCTGAAACTAGCTGACTTGCATAAATTTTCTCAGATTACTGTCCTACACGATTTTCTAAAAAATAACCTGCCTAGACCCATGGCCGAAAAATTTGTGCATGCATTACCGAACAGAGACAGGATTTTGAGACAAACAAAGCACTTTGAGGTACCTTTCACCGCCCTTGTTTATCGTAAATTTTCTCTGTTCATCTCAGCCCCTCGTGTGTGGAATAATGATCTTGCATCCAAAATCAGGGACATGAATGACATTCCTCGGATCAAAACAGCTTTTAAAAAGGTCATAAAGAAGATGTATGTTGACCTGTATTGAGGCATGCAATGTAGTTTTTTTCTTTCAATATAGTTTTCTTTTCTTTCACTTTACTTTTTAAGCTAGGTAGAATATACTGTAATGGTCGAGTGAGGATAGGTACTTGTTTGTCTTTGCCGGATGTGAGGCGATTCTAGGGTTGCACTCTTATTCTAAAAATGCCCGGTGCCCATTTTTTCTGTTTTTCTTTCTCCCTCGTCTACTGTATGTGGAAAATTTGAACGATCGCGCACTGGGTGAGTGGTTGATCTTCTTTCGTAATTGGGGAAGTCTTCGTAAAATGTAGGTTAAGGGAGGTCGAAGACAGGCCCCGTGGCTTTCCCGTCTCTTGGAGCCTGCACCACCGTCTTTTAAATTTGCCCCAGTCTTAGTATTCACCGCCACTCCAGACCTATATCATAACAGCCCTGTGATTGTCTTTCCTGATGACCCCTCCCCTGCCAGGTCTGTAGCTGTCGGCCCCGAGATTGCTGCCGACTTACGGGGCCCTGGCTGGCCTCTGTGTACGGTCGCATGCCCCTGGTGGTGCATCGACGAGTTGGAGCCCGTCTCCTGCTGCTGCCGGTGGTCCCCTGGGCCCGACATCGACCGCGGGTAGCGTCCCGCTGTTTCCTGAGCAATGCTGCTGCTGTTGCACCGTGGGCGATCTTGGGAGGCGGCGGGGGCCGGCCTCATCGCGGTCGCATGCTCTGGACGCGCCGAGGGAGGATGTGTCATCCGGTCTCTGTCTGGGCGTTGCAGCGGCACCGGTGCCGTCGGACGGCTGAAGTGTGAGCTCGAGCGCCTGCGAGGTTGGCCCTCGTGGGCCGCCCCTCCCCTAGCGGGTCAGGTATCTAGCCTGTCCCGGTCTGGCGCTGGTGGCGGCGCTGGACAATCTCGTGGTGCGGCTGGTCGCGTGATGCAAGCTCGGCGCGTGGTACGGGGTCGGTGCGTGGCATCGGAGGGGTGATGTTGTGGAGACTCGTGAAGACTCTGTGCGTGGGAGGTCATGCTGCCGAACGGTCGGGTCAACTGTATGTCGGCTCTGGGTGCCTAATTGACATGTGCAGTATGTGCCTTAGTTACATCCTGTAATTGATATCGCCGCCACGAGCCTTTTTGTGCTGACTGTGGTGGCTCTGGTGTCCGGCGGGCTCGGTTGATCATGCGAGTCAAGCCTGGGTGGTTTTCACCTCGTGTTGTCTCTATCAGTCATTAGCTTTCTTGTCAGTCGTTATCTTTCTTACATATTTGTGCTTAAAATGATGTAATTTTCTTTCATCCCACTCATCCACACTTGCAAGTTTATATTCTCCACCCGGACACTCACACTTGCTTATCCACATCGCGAGAATCACGAGCTTGCCTACACGTTTACACTCATGTCCGCACCCGTGCCCGCCCGGGCGTTACTGTTTAAGAGGCCTCGCGCTGAACGGGCGGTCACGGGTGCGAGATGCACGGCGCCTGTCGTATCGACGGGGTTCCGTCGGCCGTTACTCGCCGACCCCACGTCACACGGCTCCGGCCACCCAGCTGCACTCTCGCCCGACAGACACCAACTTGCACCCCGGCTCCCCCGCGCGTGTGTACGTGTGTAGGAGTGGCTGAGGGCGGTCACAGGTGCGTGATGCACGGCGCCTATCGTGTGTCGGCGTTGTGGCGCCCGGTCAGACGTTCATTTTATCCATTTAACTGCTTGTTTGCCATGTTTGTATTTTTAACGAGTGTGCTTTTTTTAATATACATGTATGGAACCAACTACAGCATCAACACCTCTGTATGCTCCAAACCAATAATTAAAAAGGAAGTTGTGTGATGTTAGGTGTAGAAAATATGGGTAGAAATTAAAAAGAGAAATTCACTAGTTTGAGCCCCACCTACCCTAACTTTACCTTACCCAACCCAACCATGTCTCGATTTAGCGAGCTGGCCTGTGGCGCACCAAGCTGTGATTTGGTACACTTTCACAAAAGTGCCTTACCTCTGGTACAGAGGTACCAATTGCCAGCTGATGGTTTCCATAGGCTCACTGACAACTGACAATCAGCTGCCATTGTCTCTCATCAATTCCAGTGTTTTGTTTATTTATGGTGATGGAAGGTGCACTATTATGACATTCAGGTTAAGGAAGAGTTGAAAATCAGGGTTTAAATGGGAGTGGCACTACAGGACCTCACTTAATGGAAAGAGAGTGCCTTGCTGATTCCGAAAATGTATCATTTCTATAGAAAATATTTCGGGAAAGCGGAGGTCTTATTTAAGATTGTCCACAAAAACTACTTTCCAATGCTTTTTCATCCAGAGTCAGTATCAGTCTCCCAAAACCTGGGGTGCTGGGTGCAGAAAGACACCCAGTCAAGCAGAATTTTTCACTCACTTTTATATATTTTTTGCTGAATTTTCCTCTCACTTCCAACAATACTTACAACTATTTAATTTTACTCAACAATACTTACTACAAAGGCCAGTTCCATTGCCTCCTCTACCAACGTCCACTGGAAAAAGAGACCAGCAGAATCGACTAAAAGATCGCCAAATTAGCTCGGCTCTTATGCGCTTCTTTGGCTTTTCTGCAAGAAAATCTGGCGATTTCTATTTTTCTAGCCAATTATACCTGGCATCCTTATATATACCGATTTCAGTGGAACAACTGAATCGAAATTCTGGCGCGGGCAAGACGCCCAGTGCCCCCTGCCCCACCGGAGAAAGTTCCGATGGGTGAACACCGCCACTAAATTCCACCACTCACAAAATTGGTGAGTGGAAAATTAGACACCCTAGCCTTGTGCTGCCAAAAAAATGAGCTGACCGCTTTGAAAGGTACATTTCTGGAAAGCAGTTTATCTGTGCACATGACTTCTAGGCTTACGTCCTTGAAAAGTTGTTTTTGTATTTCTGGTACCGAGAGTAGTGAAAAACCATTTTTGGTCATCTTGTTGTGAAAAGCAATTATCTTGAAATTTGTATGCTAAGCAGCATATTTTTTGACATTGCATGGTAGAAAATTGACCATTTATTTCAAAGAAAATAATTTTTAACCATATCAGCCCTTCATTGATGCGTCCACGCCCTGTGACACCCAAATCCACTCACGACACCCTACGACACCCTAGCCATAAATATGCTGATATTTATGTTCAACTGAAAGTGTCTGGTACTTGAATACATTGAAACTCTACATTTTCATTAAATGATTTCTTTGGGCAACAAGAATGCATCCAGTTACCCTTCAAACATCGGCACTTTTTTGTATGGCTGGTCTACGGCGTGGACTTACCAAATCGCCGTCTTTACATCTAGTAAATAAAAGCGGCATTTTTAGGCTTTTTGGAAGGCTGGTTTCATATTCGTTATTGACAAAACATTGTTAGTCTTCCTCTTGGTGTGCTTTTAGTTGTATAATTTTCTAGTCTATAAGGATTTAGAAAATTAATTTAGAGCAATTTTGAAATGCGAATTATGTTGCTCATGCGACCGGCAATGATTGCGATCATAAATTTAAATTAGTAGTTGCTCTGACGCTGTCGCAACCCGCCGCGCCTGGCTGATTGTAGACGAAAGGAAGAAACCGAGTATATATGTGAAGAGAAGCAGGGGAATTGACAGGTAAAGAAAAGAAACTTTTAGCAAGAGTCTGGAAGAGTTTATTGCCATGATAGAAAGTTTGTAGTTTCGTCTGGGTTAGTTAAGTGTAAACCAAGGCTCTACTGGGCCCTAGCATAGGTGTATGCGAGGTGCAGTGATTGAGGTCAGGAGTGGCCTCCAAAATTCTGATAGCTATAGGTATAGGTATAGGAGGGGCATTGTCCCAGACGGGAAAACTATACAGTGTAAGCTTAGATAATTAAATTTGGAACTAGGTATTGCATGAAAAAATCCCTTTTAATTTTTCACCACCTGCCCATCTCAGAGGCCCCCTCTGCAGAGTTGGTCTAAGGGGGCCGCGATATTTCGTCTCAGGGGCCCTTTAAAGCTGGTCGTGTGGGAGAGGAGAGGAGGGGCACAAGAGTTGGTCTAGGGAAGCCCCCAAGAGTCTTGGTGGCTCCCAGAGTTCTTTCCTCCAAATGTTGGTCTCAGAGGCTCCCAAAAAGTTTTTTATTTCTGGAAACTCACCAACTCCTTAAAAAAAATTGGAGACTGCATCAGGGGGTTTCATCTGGTAAAGATTTACCTGCTTAACCCAAATTTTTCACATGAGAATGGTCAAACAATGCTGTTTGGGGACGATTTAAAAATATTTACTTCGAGAAAATTAAAGGAAATATCCATCCTTCAGTTCAAACAAGGGCTCTGAGAGTTTACCACCTGAGTACCCAAATTGGAAATTTTTTTACTCCGCCATACATTTTGAGGGGAATTTTCCACTCACTCGCCATACATTCCGAGCTGAATTTTCCACTCGACACCCTAGCGCAAAACCTATTTTGGGTCACTGGTCAGTATAATGTTCTAGGAAGATCCTGCAAAACCGGTTTGATTGACCTTCAGTTGCAAATGCAATTTTAGGTATCATTTTCTATTGAAAATCTTAGCATCTGGGAAAATGTTGTCGTCTATTGAAAATGGGCGTCTCAGCCCATAGCTGCTTGCTTTAGCCTGATCCAATCAATCAGTCCAGGGAAAAATTGCAAATGCACAGTCTCGCCTCATGTCGCTAAAGCAATCATATTTAATGTGGCCACAAGAAACACCTTAGGATACCTTAGGAGATGCGGGTCTTTAGGAGGCACTCTGGGGTGCCTGTCTTGCCCGGCCACGTCGAGCTCAATTCAATGGGCGAGTCAACAACCTAGTTTGGGATATCGTAGAAGAAACCCCCCCCAGTGCTTATCGATGCGGTTTTTTAAAGCATTGGTACTTGGAGCATCAACTACCCACGAAGGAAGGCTATTCCAATCTGTGACCGTGCGAACCGCAAAATGGTTTCGGCGCACTCTAGTGACGGCTCGAGGTTTGGCGACTTTGAATCGATGTCCTCTAGTAGTGTCGACATGTGGAGCCTGGAAGAAAGCTTCCCTCGGTACTCCCAGTTGTCCATGCATCAGCTTGAACATCAAGATCGCATCTCCCCTTCGCCTTCTGTACATAAGGGAAGGAAGGTTGAGCCTTCTCAGTCGCTCCTGGTAGTCAAGATGGCGTACTTGGGGGACCAGCCGTGTCGCTCTACGCTGCACTTTTTCCACCAGCAGCTGGTCAGCCTTGTTGAATGGGCCTCAGATAGCGTTACCGTACTCAAGGTGGGGTCTGACTAGAGCTTTGTATAGAAGAGGCAGCGTGAACTTGTCCAAGTCGACGAAGGATCGCTTGATCGCTCCCAACACTTGATTTGCCTTGGAGACGGCTAGAGCTGCTTGTCTTCGGAACTTGAGGTCGCTATCAACCTGCACTCCCAGGTCCCTCTCAATCTGAAGCTGAGCTAAAGTTTGGTCGTGCATCACATACTCCCTATGAGGATTAGTGGCACCTAGGTGCAGTACCCCACACTTGGCGACATTGAATGGAAGGAGCCATTCCAATGACCATAGTTCCAGCCTGCTCAAATCTTCCTGAAGCCGTTCCTGGTCCTCATGTTTGGCTACAGCGTGGTACAGCTTGGTGTCGTCAGCGAACATGTTAACGGAACAAGACAGTCCCTCTGGTAGGTCATTGACAAATATGACAAAGAGAGTTGGTCCCAGTACCGAGCCCTGCGGTATGCCACTGGTTACCGGACTCCAACCAGAGACGGCAGCATTAACTCTTACTCTCTGGGATCTACCAGAGAGAAAAGCCCTGATCCACCGGAGGACACCACCTCTGATGCCAAGGTCGCTCAACTTCTGGATCAGACGCTTGTGTGGCACGGAATTAAAGGCCTTAGAGAAGTCGAGGTAGGCCACGTCCACTGGCACTCCCTCCTCGAGGTCCCTCGTCCAACTCTCCAGTGAGCAGAGCAGCTGAGTGGTGCATGACCGCTTGGGGACAAATCCGTGCTGGGCGTCATGCAACAACCCCGACCGAGTCAAGTGTGTCAGCAGCTCATCCCGAATCAAAGATTCTAAGACCTTTGAGAGCACAGAAGTAAGACTCACTGGCCTGTAGTTGACTGGCAGGTGTCTTCCTCCTTTCTTATATATGGGAACAATTTCCGCAACCTTCCAGTCCTCTGGAACCACTCCACTTGCTAGGGAGTTGGCAAAGATGGAGCACAGAGGGTGGCTCAAAGAAGTAGCGAGTTCACGCAATACTCGGGGGTTAATGCCATCAGGACCAGGTGATGCTGAAATTTTTAAGGCCTTCAGCTTGGACTCCACCAAAGTTGGTGTCAGGGTGATGGTCTCCAGGATGCTACCCTCCACTTGTCTTTGTAGACGAGGTATCTCTCCGCTGGCGCTCTCAGTGGTGAATATCCCGGAGAAGCATTGGGACAAAACCTCTGCTTTGTCCAAATCCTCGGTTGCAGTGCTGCCATCCGACTTCTGGAGAGCCTCAACTTTCGGCCTCAACTTGGTCTGAGAGTGAGCGTATGACCAGAATGCTTTAGGGTTGTCTTTGACATCACTGGCCAGTCTCTGCTGGTAGCCCTTTCTCAATCGTCTGGTCAGCCTGCGCAAGTCATTGCGCTTTCTTGTGAAATTCTCCCAAGTTGTCACCTTCATACTGTCTGTGGAAGCCTTGGTGTATCTATTCCATAGTTTCTTCTTTTCCTTCACAAGTCGCAATGTAGCTGTGGTGAGGTATATGTTCTTTTTCCTGCGAAGGGTGTGCTGTAGAGGTACACATTCCTGTGTGAGCTGCTGAATCCTGTAGACAAAGCAAGAGTACTCGTCCTCCAGTCCCATCCCATATGCTTCCTCCCAGTTCACCTCTCTGGCCAAATCCCTCATTCTTGCGTAGTTGCCTCGGTAGAAAGCCAGCTTTGGTGGTCTCTGTGGTACTTCTTTTCTCTGGCACATGATGCAGAATTTCAGACAGATATGGTCACTATTACCTAGACCTGGTAGATATTCTAGGTTATTAACCAGATCCTCCTCAGTTGAGAGTACTAGGTCCAGTACATTAGCAGTGTTATTCAATCTGTATCTTGTTGGGTTAAATACATGCTGGTGGAGAAAACAGTCTCTGATGGTGTCCAAGAATCTATGGGAGACGTTGGATGGGTCATCATTTGCCATGCCGGTTTCCCAGTCAATATTAGGCATGTTGAAATCACCCACAATCAATAGATTACTGGGCTGAAAGGCTGTTGCTTGATTTATCAGGTTACAAAGAGCCAAGTTGTTCTGAAGGGTACTTCCAGGGCTTCTATACAAGCATCCCAACAACAAATTTGTTCCTCTTGCTAAGTCTAAGTGAACCCAAATATGTTCAGAGAAAATCTCACCTGGAAATGTGACCTCACGGCATGACAATGCTTGGCTGACATAAATTGCTACTCCTCGAATACCACTGCCTCCAAGGTTTGGAGTAGAGGGCTCAAAATTCAAGTACATGTTATAGTTTGCAATTGCCAGACTCGCAGGGAGGAGCGGCAGAACCTGTGCTTTAGGCAAAACTTCCGTCAAGATGATCAAATCCGGTTCTCTACCAGCTATTGCAGCACAGAGCTCTTCCCGTTTATTGATAAACTGGTCCGCGTTGGTATACATTGCTAACAGTCCACTGGAACAATCTTGTCAATATTCCTGAATACTCTGAGGTCCAACAGGAGTGTTGCCGCTGGGACCAGCTGAGGTAGTGTTATGGTTGGTGGCACTGTTTGGATGTGGTTCAGCATTTGAACCTTGCGCCTGAGATGGCTGATGCTGAGCATGAAGCTCCTCAGATCCAGTGCTAGGAGTGTTGGACGAGATGGCTTCAGCAGATGACACACCAACTGGGTTGCCACTTACAGGGCCTGCCGCTGCAGTGGAAGCAGCTTTCTGCTCATTGACAATAACATCTCTTGGTTTTGCTGTGTGGTCAGTGTGCTTGCTTGTGTGAAAGTGAGCGTCTACTCCTGGAACTTTCTCAATCTTCACAATCTTGTTCCCCCTTATTACCAGGTCCCTTTCACCATTCTGCCTGCGATCCTCCAGCTCTCTTCTTAGCACCTTTCCTCTTTCTCTCTCTACTTTGGTCAGGTCGGGGTTAATATACAGCCTGTTCCATGCTTGGCTATGCCTCAGATCTCTAGCATTTCGCACCTACGTCCCACTTCGCTGCCTCAGACTCAAACGTGGCTATGAGTAGTCTTGGTTTGCCAGGGGGTTTTCCGCCCTACACGGTAAGAGGAAACTATCCTAGCATGTATGCCGATTTCCTCCTTCAAAATATTCATCAGAGTTTGGCAGTCACTGTCCGAGCATTCCTTTCGGTTTGACACATCCGGTTCAGGAAGGTTATGGACGACAACATTGCACTTGCGTCGCTCTTTCTGAAGGAGGTCCTCTCCTGAGTCCTGTGGCATCTTTTTCGATTTTTCCACTCAAGGCAGAGATCACATCCTGACATGATCCCTTGACAATTTCAGCAAAAGCTGGACTGTGTGCATTAAAGTCACTGCTAGACTTTACAGTACCACCAATAGGGGCCTTTACAGCATTAAGGAGCTGGTTCTGGTTCGAGCGCACCTCCTTAAGCATCTCTTTATGGCCAGATGCAAGAGAACTGACTGCTTCAGTTTGGGCAGCAGCAAAACTTCCAGATGAGTCAGCTTCCTCTCAATATCCTCCATGCGAGATACACTTCTGGCATTTGGTAGAAATTCTCTACAATTTGAGCAAATCCAAAACAGCCCCTTATGCTTTTCTAGGGCTCTCAAGGCCGGAACTGGCAGGGATTGGCACTTGGAGTGGAACCAGCCACAGCAAAGGTCACACCGGACCTCGTCATCCTCTGCGGAGACTGGGGTCCCACATTGCTTCAGCGGACCACCCTGACATAAAGCGAGTTCGCTTCCTGCTTATATCCATACATATATTTCCACACATATACATGGGCGATACACATTACAACATGCACTTAGGGTAAAACGAATAACAGGCACGCGATTCTGCCGATTCTTGAATTCCTGATTCTGTGATTGTTGAACACGCGATTCTTCAGATGTCGGCTCAAACAATATTGGAGCAGTAGTGCATAAACAGCATCGTGAGGAATAGTGTTAGAACTGTTCTGAAAAAAATAAAAAAATAGGGGCACGGGGGAATAAAAAAAAGAAAAAAAGTAAAATAAATTCATGGGCTGGTAATGATGACGCGCAGCAATTCTACGTTCAGCCGTGCTAGACAGCGGCCAGGCACCAACGCTGCCTAGCGGTCACTGCAGCGCCACCCATTAGGGCCTTGGCGCCACCCAACAGCCGTCGAAGCGCCGCCCAGCGGTCACAGCGACGCCGCCACCGCAGTACCGCGCCGCGCAGCCAATGGAGCCCCCAGGCTACGCCCGGCCGGCGAGACACGCAGCACCACCGTCAATCCAGCAGTCGCCGCACCAGGCGCAGGGAGGCCGCAGGGGCAGCAGCAACAGCATCACACCTCCCAAGATCACAGGAGACTCTGGGCAGCTGCCGGAAACATATTAGTTAGATGTGGGAGAAGGATAGGTTAGGTTATAGCTGAGGAGCTGTGCGCGTAGCGTGAGCATGTGCAGAGAGGGGGGCTATGGGAATTTGTATGCACACGGTACCATATCAGCATGGGATTTAGGGACTAGCAGTAGGGTGCCAGAGGCGGGCCTGTTCGACTCCCGCAGTGCTACGTTAGATCATGACCGCGGTTAATGGTTTAAAAATTTTGCCAGCATAGGAGTGCAGGTCAAAACATCTCAAACAACTTCGTGATACAGCGACACGCAGTTTTTGTCACCTAGCGAGCTCTTATCTGCAGCATGATGTTGGAAAATTTGGTAACCTTAATTAGCTAGATATTGGGGAAGCGCCCAGTTCACTCACCCATTTACATCTTAATTACTCATTGTAGGTGTCAGTGAATATTTTCTTAACAACTTTTTTAAAGAACGATTTGGATCGAGGTACATCGTTAAGGTTCCAAATCTTTGATGCCACAGTTTTGTTCCAGACTCTTGGGGCAGTTATGAAAAGGGAGAATTTTCTGTACATTGTGGGAGCGAAAGGGGCGTTAAAGTGTTGCATGTGTCTGACATGTCATTGATTTCGGGCATGCTCAAAGAAGGAGAGACGCGTAGAGAGAGGTTGTGGCAATTCATTGAGGAGATATTTGTGCATGAAGTTGATTTGTGTGAATTGAACAAGGTGGGGGGAGTTTTAAGATAGCATGTTTTTTTGAAGATTGGACTGGTGTGTGAGAGCCGGTCAGCTCCATCAACTATTCGAACAATTCTTTTTGTAGTGTTGAGAGTTTGCGAAGCTTATATTCAAAGGTAGCGCCCCAGAGCTGAATTCCATACATGTAGAAGGGCAAAATAAGGGCATTATACAAAAGGAGGAGATGAGTTGAGTTTAGAATATGCCTATTTCTTTGAATGATGCCAATTCCCCTGGATATAGAGTTTTCGAGGCTCCTAATATGGGTTGTCCACCTCAGATCCTCGTCAACCAATATGCCGAGATATTTGGTACAGAAGTTTCTTTTAAGGGGGACGTTATCAATGTTAATTTGGAGATCAAGAGTTTTATTATGAGCAAATAGCTGAAACGTAGATTTCTTGGCATTCAAAGTTAGGCGATTGCAGTTTAGCCAATCAGAGATTTCAGAGATGCTTACATTTATGGTACGTTGTAGAGCCTCTATTGAGTCAGAAGTGTATAGAAGGGCCGTGTCGTCTGCAAACAAGTAGAATACGGGAATTTGAGAGCTTTTATGAATATCATTGATATATAGGAGAAACAGTAGCGGGCCCAGGACAGAACCTTGAGGAACGCCCAGAGTGATTGATTTTGAAATTGAAGACCTGACAGAGTTGAGTTTAACATTTTGGCTACGATTTGACAGGTATGCGTCACATTCCTTCATTGAAGGAATGTGACGCAGAGCCAAATGGCCGAAATACACTTTCATCCAGTTTACCGACCTGCTTTAGAGGTGCATCCTGATCCTGCGACTCATGCAAATTTGGATTTTCTCCAGACACGTCTTGAACCTGATCTCCAGATTCCGCCCGTGCAAGATTTTGGCCGGGATATCCAGACATTCCATCCCTGGATCCGGTTGTTGGGGAATCCATGATTGTCTTTGGGATGGTTTCCCTACCCTCATCAGCACAGTCGGACACTGAGGACGCTCTTCCTAACCTCTTTGCCATTTCTAAGGCCTCGATAGAAAACAGAGGAGCTCAATTCAGAAGGCAGCAGACCCTTACCTGTTTCAGCTTTGCAATTTCCCCGATCACCACAACCACTTTTGCCCTTTCTCGCTACTCCCTCATTCTTCGATGTAGTAGCATGTGCATTTTCCTTCGGTTGCAACAATGGGCGCGGCGCACATTATCTTCTCGCGGGGATGCCGCTCGCTCTCGCCGCCGTGATGGCGGCGTGTGTACGAATCGAGAACATAGGCAATCCTAGCAGTAAGTTTTAAAGTACCTAGCTTTAACACTTTTTCTTGCCGTAGCGAATTAAAAATGAAAGAAAATCCTTTTAATACCAATATTGATGTAATATCTTACATATTTTACAACAAAAATTCGATATTTTGTAGTAGAAGCTCGACGTGGGGATGGCAGGACAGGACCGCCAGCAGGAACGTCCGACGCCGCCGGACTCCAAGACCCGACCTTATCAGAATTCAACATTGAATCAGAAATGGTCACAACATTGCTGTATCTTACAATAAGGTTTTGGTATTAAAACAGAGAGAGCAGGCAGGCATGTCTTGCAAGGGTGCCAACTGCTCTACTCGGGATACATCAAATATGATCCAAAAGGAAAACAATAATTTGATAAAAAATGCAGATTTCACGTACCTTAGGTTTCCACAAGGAATTTGATCCTACAAAATATTCAATCACAATAATCAGCGCAAAGAGCTGCTAGGTGCATGGCATACCACGTACAGCTTCAATATTTTCGCAAGCACGCAAAACTACA
Organism: Lepas anatifera; assembly: GCA_034440635.1. NCBI lineage: Eukaryota > Metazoa > Arthropoda > Thecostraca > Lepadidae > Lepas > Lepas anatifera. The sequence goes on from JAOTON010001121.1 coordinate 271,204, forward strand.
GCAATATTGCCATTAATATTAGAAAATAACCTGATCCGACCACGGTTCCTATAGATACGGTTCCGGACATGACAGCCAGCTGACTGTCTGACTTGGCAGCACGTTGAGGATATGGTAGTATTTTGAAGGATTTTGTTCAAGATTACATTAATTTTGCTAGCACAAGGTAGAATGCAGCGTTTTGATTGGGTAATCGAAACGTTTGAAACAGAATTGGCCTCGGTCATCGAAAGTGTTGGCACCTGGCGGATTTTTTTGAAAACGCCAGTAGAGGGACTGACGTCTGGCGCGGCTGCTTCATATCCGGCGCATCGTTGAACGCGATATAGATTTTGAAAGTTTATTTTCAGTCGTGGTGAACTCGTTGCTATGAAACAGTGTATTTCATGTTGGGTGGACGTGAATATTGAAGACTGAGTTATTTTCTTGTTTGATATATTCTTGGAAAGTTCGAGGAAAATGGACGTGAGACGGATAACCATAACATCCAATCAGAACTGCTGCGTTCCTCAGTGTGTATCCCTCCGAAGGAAGTGTCCAAGTCTCAGCTTTCACAAATTTCCTCAGGATAAGGTGCTGTCCAAGCAGTGGAAGTCGAAACTGTGAATTGGGAAGAAGATAGGCTCAAATGCTGCTGTCTGTTGCAGACATTTTCAGCCATCTGACTTCCATTCACATCCACCTGGTAAGCGGCTGTGAGGCCAGTGTGCAAAGTATGGCATTTTCGACGAGATCTCGTCCGTGCGAGTTCCCTTGGAGACAGGACCGAGTGGTGCGAACTTTATCAACCTGGTGCGAATTTTCGAGGTTAGTGACACTTAAACTAAACAAATAATGGCTGAATGGCCATTAAGACACAGGAGGTGCCTTATAAAAAGTCCTTAACTGACTAATGATTGAGGTAGCATTGCATTGTAGGGGTAGAAATGGGTGCATTTTTCCCCTGGTATGTGGCATATTGGTGCGAATTTTTGGAGCCTGGTGGTGCGAGAACGTTAAATGGCTGGTGCGACTTGTCTGGCCTGCTGCCATACTTTGCAGACTGGCTGTGAGGCAATCTCCAGTTCCGCTTATGCCTCCTTCCACTCCCCTTGAGCCTGCTTCTAGCAGGAGTAAGGCTTAATCCTTGGGCCGTCATCATAGGCGGATCCAGGATTGCCGATCAGGGGCACCTTCCCGGGGGGCGGCGCACCATTCTTAACCGGGAAACCCTATCGGTGGGAGCCGACTTTCGTATCCTGGGAGGGGGATGGTGGTGGGAAGGGAAATTTCAGGGGGCGTGGCCATTTCAGGGGGCGCCGAGGGTCGATGGTGGTGGGCACATACCCCCTTTGCCCCCTGGATCTGCCTATGGGGCATGTGCCCACTTTGCCGTCCCCCTGGATCCGCCTGTGGCTGCATTCCTTTTAGCCCGGAAAACTGACATCTTGAAATAATTCGGTAGATATACGCCTTTTATTTGTTTCAAGCTGTCTGAAATTCCAGTTTGAATGTACGATGGAAAATGCGTTTCCAAACACAAGCGTCGCCACTGGCAAAGAAGTGGAGGGGGGGGCAGCAAACTTCAACCTGATGCTGACTGCAAGCTTTGCTCCTTGGGACCAAAAACTCTTCGAATTTGGATTCTTCTCTGCCTTCCGCAGTGGCTGGTTATAAGCTGCTGCCACATACCAAACAAAAAACACGTATAATTCACCGCTTACCATGCTATTCCCAGGGTCCACTAACGTTGTTTACCTTTCGGAGTCCCTCTTTCGCGGCCATCTTGGAGGGAGCACTAGCGCCTCTGGTGAGCGCGACCGGGGTCAATTCTGAAGGAATTAGCATGAAGTTCGTTGTGGATTTTCCATGGTATAAAAGCGCTTTAGAGACTAAAAACTGCACCCAGGAGATAGCCTGATCAATTTTACATACCAAAAATAAGAAATATGCCCTTAAGCACCACTTACATTTTTCCACTGGCCCGTGCCCCAAACCCCTCCAAACAGTCCCATTGGAATTACATGTTAATTTTGCTGCCAAAAAACTGTTAGAACCACAAATGGAACCTTCAAAACCCCCAGAATTCTAGAGAGGTATCTCATGTCCGCCCCCTGGATCCGACCATCTTGTCTATATAACACGCTACTCCTCCACGCCGCTCGCCAAACACCGACACTGCAATTATGAACTGCGGGGGTTTTGAACGCGCTGCACTTTTGAACTGTGGGGCTTTTGATCGTGCTGCACTTTTGATCGTGCGGCACTTATGAACTGCGGGCGTTTTGAACATTGCTTCCTTAATGGTGCTGCACTTTTGAGCTGCGGCAGTTATGAGCAGTGGCACTTTTGAACGTGCTGCACTTTTGATCGTGCTGCACTTTTGAACTGCGGGCGTTTTGAACATCTCTTCCTTGACCTTGCTGCACTTTTGAACTGCTGCACTTTTGAACTGCTGCACTTTTGAACATGCTGTACTTTTGATCGTGCGGCACTTATGAACGTGCTGCACTTATGAACTGTGGCAAAAATGAACCGTCCCCTCAAATAGCCGGCTCTCCACGTTGATTCTGTCTGACAGCGTGATCCCTCCATTTCACCCAGGGCCCCATTTCATAAAAGGCGTAACTTATGCTTATAGCGTAGAAGTAGCATAATGCAGCGTAGAAAGTGAATAATACACCACAATCTTGTTTCACAAAAATGCAGTGTAAAATACAACTTCTTGCAAAGTTACGCTGCTCTAAACTACGCTGTACTGGAATTCAGCGTAGAATATTGCCAATATTGTTTCATATAGCAGACAACATGTACGTTGAATATGTAAAACACGCCTGAAAAGCTACTCAAGATATAGCAGCGTAACATTTATCAGACAATGAAGCAAAACATGAAAAATATATAATTTCTTATGGAATTCTGAATCTGAAGCAAAATTAGATGGTATAGTGAAGGACAAAAAGAGTCATGAATGTAAAATAAACTTAAATGGAAGTGTGTGCAAGTTTTGGTTTAATTACAGAATAAGGTGAGCAATTGCGTACCATATTCTAATGGCCATTTTAAGACACAATCTTATGTGCTGAAAACGAATTTAGCAACCATTTCTTCCGCAAATAATTTTCTCCCATCGAATTTCCCTCCTATATTACCACTACACTACCACAGAAATGTCGCGCACGACACCAACACCACACAGCACAGCAACGCTACTGTTTATTAAAGATGCCAGATACCATGCCAGGATAAGAGGGATAAAACACTCCAAAATAAAAAACCTCTACATAACGCAACGACGCTCGTCAGATTTGTACAATGGCGGATGGATGTAATAGTTGCGAAATAAAATATTATCAGGCGATTTCTGATGCGAGCGAAGCAGGTTAGGTTAGGTAAGGTTTAGTTAGGTTAGGTTAGGTTAGGTTAGGTTAGGTTAGGTTAGGTTAGGTTAGGTTAGGTTAGGTTAGGTTAGGTTAGGTTAGGTTAGGTTAGGTTAGGTTAGGTTAGGTTAGGTTAGGTTAGGTTAGGTTAGGTTAGGTTAGGTTGGTTAGGTTAGGTTAGGTTAGGTTAGGTTAGGTTAGGTCTGAGTGGATGTGCCGGTTTTGTTTTGTTCATTCCGTTTTGTTCCGTTCCTTCTGTACGAGTGACAGAGCTTTTTGAAGGTTTTCTAGAGGTTTTATTAACTAGTGTCATCGGTTGACTTTTGGATAACTACAGCCTGCCCCTGCTCGTGCTACGATTGTGACGCATTTCCAGCAGTTATTCGCACTTGGTCCGCAGTGTGTTGTGTGGTGTGCCTTATGGAAGAAATATTATTGAATATTTTGGAAACGGTAGCTCGGCGGAAAAAAATGTTGTTGGAAATTTTGTAGGGCGTGCTGCAATCATTCGAATGAGACAACTTTCTTAGTTGTCAGTGATTGCTCACCTTATTCTGTAAATTAACCCAAGTTTTTCCTTGCACAGGTATAAAGTGCAAGTTGCACATGCCAAATTGAGCTGATATGTAGAGTTTCTACGGCCATTTGATATGCCAAAAATGATGATAGCTATTGATGCAAATACACAGGAAAGCTGAGATTGATTTTTACTTTGACTTTCTGCCGTTACTGTTATTTTACAGTCTAGCGAGGACAGAACCCTAGATAGGCTGACACTGACAAAGTGTTATATGGAGTCTGTGGAGGGTAAAAATTCAATTTAAGGTATCTGCCACCAACAAAATTCAAGTATCTCTACTGAGGCCTCTGGCAAAAATGATGTATACCTAGGTACCTAAGTACCAGCATCTTGATCTTGTTATTCTTCAAAGATGTTTACTCACTATTCCTTTCCCTGTTTCACGAAATTATAAGGTTCACAGACCTTTCACAGTTCACTCATGATAAGTAAACACAATTCACCTAAAATTCTACTGAACTACACTTGCACAACAAGACAATAACCTTTTTAGGACCTTCTTGGCAGTAACTACCTAAAAAATGAGGTACGGCCAAAAACAAATCCGTCGTATTTTTATTGCGTCAGCTGATAGTCCAGCTTCCGCCGCAGTACTTGTAAAAGTGCATTAGAAAATTAAACATCGAATAAGAGGAATTAAGTCAAATAATTTTCATTCAAATAATTTATTGAAATATATATGTGCGATTTTTCCTGTTAATAAAGCAGTTAAACGCCATATTTGAAAGAGGTAATTCCATTCTGGAATTGGGCGTAATTCACGCTGAATTTGATATCTACGCCGCTTTCGCGTGAATGTCACTGCTCTTTGTGAAACCTGATTCTGAGTACGGCGTAACTTTGCAGGTGAATGTGGTGTAAAACACGCCGCATTTCTACAACTTTTATGAAACGGGGCCCCGGTGAGGACACTAAAACAGGGGCCCTCAACCTGGTCAGGGAGTTTCTTGGAATCACCATCCACCCTCTGGCCATATCAGCTTGCCATCGCCTCTAAAACAGGAACACTATTCTTCTCAGGTTTATCAACCTTGACGAAAGGGAGGCTGTTTACAGGCAGCGCACTAGGCCCCTCAAGAAGGGGCTTAGTGTTCATGAGAGCCTTACTGCTGAGAGGCTTGCTGTCGTCAAGATCCTGAGAGTGCTCCACAATCCCAAGGACAAGTCCCCTCTTCAATCCCATTATACGGACAAAGGGAGAATCTTCATTAGGCCAAAGGGGTCCTCTCGCTGTTGAGGTGGGGGTTGGCGCCACCAAAGAAGATATCCTGGCTCTCTGCAACAAAGCAGAGAGGCCCCATAGGACTGACCGTGTTCGCTCCTCGGCAACCCTCTCTGGCTCTCGGGCTGAAGCTTCTCGGGGTGGTCAGGTGCCTCACCCTGGATCCCCATTGGTCTTGGCGCCTGGTGATCTGGGTGGGGGCTCTGCACCTCCCCTGGTGTGGTGGGCCCGCCTGGCTCCCTGGCTGTCCCTGGGGATCCTCAGCCTGTTGTCCCTCCTTCGACCTCTGTGGCTGCCGCTGTGCCTGGGGTTCCTGCAGTACCTGAGGTTCCTGCTGTACCTGAGGTTCCTGCAGTACCTGAGGTTCCTGCTGTACCTGAGGTTCCTGCGGATTCTGCTGTTGCTGCTCCTGGTGGAGCTCCTCCCCGAGCTCGCCGGGATGCCCCGTGGCATCCCGGCGAGCTCGCCTGCGCCCCCGCACCCCGCCGCTGCGGACCCATCGCCGCCGCGTTGCTCGCTTCGCCGCCCGAGCTGGTTTTTCCCTGGTCTCGCAGCCCGACACGGTATTGCGTCTCTCTCACTGTCTCATCGGTACCTCACATCTCTTGACACTTCCTTTACCTTCTTCCCGTCACTTTCCCTTTGTTACTTTACTCGGCCTGTGTTTGAGATGAGCTTTGAGAAAGTTTAGGGTCTGTTTGTTGTATTGTTGTACATTTCATGTATCGCCGTAGTGTGAATATATGTATGCATGGTTAAAAAAAAAAGTCTGCCGCTGTGCATGCTGGGGATGTTGATGACAGCGGGATGGGCAGTGGGGCTGTCCCACAGTCCCCCAGCACGGGCCCGCCTGTGGCGCCCTCTGGGCAGTCGGATCGCAGCTCTGTTGTGCTCTCCAGTTCTCCTGTTGGTTGCCCTGAGCCTTCAGCTTGTGGGCCTGGTGGGGGGCCTTGGGGCGGCCGTCTGCTGGGGATGGCCGGGGTGGCCGCTGGTTCTGTGGGGGTGTTCCGCGCCACCCCCTGCAAAGTTGTTGGTGGGGAACCTGCCGCAGACTCAGTGGTGCAGGGGAAAAGTAGAAGAGGTCGGCTGGTCCATCCTCCCCCACAAGTACAGCTAACCAAGTCATGCACCCTTTTGTTCAGATGTAGGGCTACAAGTTTCAAGTTAGTCCTAACCTGCCCAGTAACAGCGGGATGTTCAAACAGATAGCTTCTTTAGGTCTCACAAACTTGTCTAGTTAGCAACTTCTCAACAACCTCTAGTTTTTTCATCTTTCCCCACTCCCCACCTTCTACTTTTTGCTCCTGTCATCTAGTTCTTCATTTTTTCTAACTTTGTTGCTTCCCTGCTCATTTGTTTCTTCCAGTAAATTGCTTGACTTCTCACCCCCATCTTTAATTTTGTCTCCCTATACTTTGACCACCCCTCTGCTCTTTTCCTCTAGAGATAGGTACCAGATTCTGTCCCACATACTCGTACCTAAATGACGACCCTGATTTCTCGGCAGACCTGTTCCAAACAGTCCTTGAAAATTGTGAATACCTCAACCTCACTGCTCCTCTAAATTCTCTTTCCACCTCAAATAACTTGGTTCCAGATGTTTCTGTTCTACATGTTAACATACGGTCCCTACCCAAAAATTTTGACCAGCTCGAACTTCTTATACATCAACTTCATACCAGACCTCAACTCATTCTGCTTAGTGAGACCTGGTTGGATCCAGCACTTGCCCTCTCATACAACCTTATAAATTATAGCCTGGAAGTGTCATCACCTGGTAACATTAGAGGTAAAGGCTCAGCTATGTACATCCATGATTCTATATCTTACAACAGAAGAAATGAACTCTGCTGTGACAAGCTTGAATTTCAATCGGTTTTCGTCGAAATTAAGATTCCAAACAACAAAAATATAATAATTGGCACATCATACCGTTCCCCCTCATACCCCCTTCTTCAATTCTTAGACTATCTAGAACCAGTTATAACAACGATGAACTCTGAGTCCAAACTTTGTATATTAGGAGGGGACTTTAATATAGATCTCTTAAAACATGAATGTGATGACCAATCAGCCCTCTTCCTCAATACCTTGGCATCCATTGGTCTTTTCCCGTCTATTTCTCGCCCTACTCGTGTTGCCTCGGATTCCAGTACTCTCATTGACAACATCTTCTTCAATGATCCCAACCTGATAAAAAATTCGGGGGTGATACTCTCTGATATTAGCGACCACTTCCCAATCTATGCTAACATTAACATTTCAAACATTAAGGCTAAACTTAAACCCCCCAATTCTAACACTTGTTTGGCTTTCGGAAAATTGACGCGCTGAATTCAGCTTTATTTCACAAGCTGAGAAGTGTTCTGAACGTGCAAGACCCTGATCAAGCAGCGAGCTTCATCACCAATACAATTAACTCTGAAATAGTCTCTCTTAGTGTAAAAAAATCTGACAGAAGAAATATCCTGGCCCAGCCTTGGATTTCCTTTGGCTTGCTCCGAAGCATAAACAAAAAGAATGAACTATATAAGAAATCTATTCGCGAACCCTCCACTCTCAACCATTCAACCTACGTAAATTATCGAAACCGTCTCTCATCACTCATTCGTCATGCCAAAAAAATTACTATGAACGAAAGCTTGAAGAATGTAGGTCTAATCCCGCCAGGCTTTGGAAAGTTCTGAATTCGCTGGTTCATAAAAATAAATGTAAACCCTCCCTCCCAGACCAGTTTGTCCACGAAAGCACCATTTTTGACTCACCAATGGTTATTGCTGAATAAACACGGCCGCCGTAACGAAATCTGTCCTTCAGTTTTTGCACCAGCGCTTCTTGTACTGCACGCAATGTTTGCCATGCGGAAACGCTGTGAATGAGCCTTCACAGCGAGTATATGGTGAAGATTTGGGTTTTCACTGATTACAGTTGGACTGTTGGACGCTCAGGAGAAGGTCGACTGTTGGACGCTCCAGCGAAAGAAGTGTCTTTTGTGATTATGAGACTTTGTTCACGCCTAATGCAACTTTCGTGACAGTGTATTAGCAGCACTGTAGGTCTAAGGAGGATTTTCTCCGCAGTTAGCACTGTACACGCCCGACAATAGGCCATTTAGTGTCGGGAGTGGATGAGGGTGTGCCCGTGGCAGCCATGTTTAGGAGCGCCCACAGCTCTCTTCCGAGAGGCAGAATCACCAAGTTTTCCATGTCGACCCAGACCGGGTCACTGGTGGCCGAGCGGAGAGAGCGCCTGGCTGGCACGCAGGAGATACGGGTTCGAGCCCGGGACGCGGCCGGTGTTTTCTTCACCGCTGCTTACTTGTTGCTGCTGCTCTATTCGGCCAAAGGTGAAACCCCATGTCCGATTCTGGATCACGCGACGTCAACTTGTGGAATCGGAGCCACCAGAACTTCACCAGGGGTAGAGTGGGCAGTATCTATACAAAATCTGCTTCCTCCTACAAACGTACACTCTCGAGAACGGACTGGCCGGGGTCGAGCTCCTAGATACTTCCGGTCTAGGGCCTGCCACGACACCAAGTCGGTATCGACGTTCAACGTGACCAGACTGGTGACATCAGGAGACGTGGAAAAAAACCCGGGGCCTGTCGCTGCTTCTGCTCAACACGGACCACTCCATAACACTGACCCTGGACATCTGGTGTCTTCAGGCAGCGTCCGCATTATGCACCAAAATGTCCGAAGCATTCGCAATAAGCTCGCTGTTATGCGAGCCCACTCGCCAGAACTGGTGAAGCAGGACGTCATCGCCTTCACTGAGACGTGGCTGACAGAAGACGTGACCGACGCCGAGCTTCAGGTGGGGCTGTCCAACCACACTTGGTTTCGCCGAGACAGACCCACCCACGGCGGCGGTGTCGCTTGTGCCGTCCGGTCAAGCTTTTCCCCCGGTGAGACGGCAAGATTTGGAACCGGCTGGAGCGGAGCTGCTGTTAGTAGAAATAAACACCTCGCCTAAAATCATCATAGCGGTCAGTTACTGCCCTCCAGCGGACGATGGGGCGCTGAACTGCACCATGGAGGCACTGCAGGACATCATCAATCGCTATCCGGATCGCTGCGTTGTCGTTGTCGGCGACTTTAATATTCCAGAGATTCAATGGGCCCGAGAAGCTTCTGGATGGGCGAAGCCGAACATCACACGTGCATCCCGACGTGCAGTGAAATTTATGGATGCAACTGAACTACTGAGTTTCAAACAATATGTTTGGCAACCAACGCGTGATGCCAGCACTCTTGACTTAGTTTTGTCTAATCGTCGCAATGTAACTGAGGTCGATGTAAGTGATGGTATTTTTGACTCCGATCACAAGGGAGTATGGTGTGTTATAAGACAGGCCAAATCACCAGCTACTCTAAAATCTCGTACCACAGCTTTTAACTACAAGGATGCTGATTTTGAGAAGTTGCGGTCTTTGCTGAGACTACTTCCATGGAATGTTATCGACGATATGCCTGTAAACGATGCTGTTGATGTGTTTTATGATTGGCTACATGCGTCGATTTGTGATTGTATTCCCACCGTTAAGGTGAAGCGAAATTTTCCGCCTTGGTTTGATCGTGAGCTCCGTAACCTACTGAGGGAGAAAGAGGCAGCATTTCGAAGATTGAAAAGAAACCGGTGTGACGAGTCGGAACGCAATTTCCGAGATAAGAGAAGGGACTTCAAAAATTATGCAAACACGAAGTATAGTAGCTATCTTATAGGACTCACGGAGGACTTTGCTGCGAACCCTAAGCGTTTTTGGTCGTTCCTAAAAACAGCCAGATGCGGAAACAGAGCCTTGTCAACTCTAGTCGTAGACGGCATCAAGGTTAGTGACGACCAAGAAAAAGCTAATGCTTTTAATCAGGCGTTCGCGGCAAAGTTCACCAAATCTGACATTACTGTGCTGCCCGATGCTCCATCGTACGATTTGCCTCCACTTAATCATGTAGACTGTAACATGAATCTTGTGAAATCCATATTAGAGAACATACCTGTCAGTAAAGCGTGTGGCCCAGACGGAATCAGTGCCCGGATCATTCATGAGTGCAGCGAACCCTTGTCGATACCAATGACGAAGATATGTTTGCTATCGATTCGGCAGGGTGTGTTTCCTGACTTGTGGAAAAGGGCAAACGTCGTTCCGATTTTTAAAAAAGGAGATGTGAAAGATCCAGGCTGCTACCGCTCAGTGTCGTTGATTCCTCTGTTCGAAAAAGTACTCGAGAAAGTCGCTTATATAAGTTTGCTTTCTCATGTGAGACCTGTTATCTCACCAGAGCAGCACGGTTTCGTAACTGGTAGGTCTTGTGCGACTAATCTGGCATCACTTCTGAGCACTGCATGGTCATCTATTGAAGAAAACATCCAAACAGATTGTATCTACACAGATTTCTCGGCCGCATTCCAATCTGTTGACCATGCTCTCTTGGTCCACAAATTGAAAAACTCGTATCATGTCTCTGGCTCAACTCTAAATTGGTTTTCCTCCTACCTGAACAATAGAAAGCAGCGAGTTGTTGTAAACGGAAAGAGCTCAGAGTGGTGTCAGGTTGAGTCGGGAACACCGGAAGGTGGTGTGATCTCAGCGTTGTGCTTTGCACTTTTTATAAACGACCTGCCAATGGGAATCTCCTCTCGGGTTCTTATGTTTGCCGACGACGTAAAAATTTACCGGAAAATCTCACGCCAAGCGGACGCTGATGCCCTTCAGCAGGACCTATCTCATCTCTGCCAGTGGTCAAAAATTTGGAAACTGAAACTAAACGCAGCTAAATGCAAATCATTTCGGATGACACTGAAAACTAAACCACTGGCAACAAATTATACCATTGGAAACACTGTGCTAGAGCACGTGGAGCAAATTCGTGATTTAGGCATAATTCTGGACACAAAATTGACCTTTAGGGAACACATTGACCAAACTGTGAAGAAATCAAATCGTGCGCTGGGCGTTCTCATTAGATCCTTTCAGAAGGCCAACCCGAGAGGATACCTCAACGTTTCATCTGTTTTAACTTCATACTATGCCTATGTGCGGTCGAACATGGAATACTGTAGCGTTGTGTGGAACGGAGCTGCTGTGTCGCACACCGAGCGATTGAGCCGGGTAGAACACAAGTTTTTAATATGGCTTAACTCACACAGTCGCCACCCATCACCATCACTGGCCTATGTAAACCTGCTCAAACACTTTGGGGTTGTTTCTGTAGCAGCTAGGCGAAAACAGCATGACCTCATGTTTGTCCGAAACATTCTGAGAGGGCGTATCTCTTCATCATCTCTTCTCGCGGCATTCTACTTGCATGTCCCATCTCGTGCTACCCGTCAGCAACCACGAACCCTGCTGAAAGTGCCGTATGCAAGGGTAGGCACCGCCAAAGAAGGCCTCTTTACGAGACTTCCGAGGCAACTGAATTTATTTTTACAAATGTGCCCGACAGTAGATGTTTTCACGGATGCCTACCAATCATTTCGGTCACAAGTTAAAGCCTATGTCGCCTCTCTGTAGCTTAGCTGTTCTATGTACCAGTGATGTACCCTATGATGCGGATAGATTTTAGTGATTTTTATTGCTTTTATTGTCTTTTAGGAACTTTTATGGCTTATTGTCTTTTAGGGACTTTTAAGGTTTTATTATATTTTATGTCCCTCTGTTGTCTTTTATGGTTTGTATTGCCTGTGTGTATTCATAGGTATTATTTGATGCGCTACTTCCTTTTTAGGTCATTTTAATTAAGGTCTTGTAGCGCTTCTGCTTTAATGCTGTGTATGTACATATTGTTCAATGTTTTATCTCCTGTACTTCGCCGTTTATTGGGGCCATCCCGTAGGTGATAACTCAGATAAATACAAATACAAAGAAATTCAATGAATTTTTTGGCTCCATAGCTCCCATATTGGATGAAAAACTTGGTCAGTCAGAAGTCGACCCCATGTCATACCTAACTAACCGCCCACCACCTATTGAACCTTTTCAGTTTCAATGCATTGATCCTCAATCTATCCTCTCCATCATTCATAACCTGGACAACTCATCAGCGACCTCAGATTGTCTGACTCCAAAAATTTTGAAATCTATATCATCCACCATAACTCCATACTTAACACACCTGTTTAACCTTTGTTTAAGTAGGGGTGTATTCCCCACAGTATTTAAAAGGTCTGTGGTCGTCCCCATCTTCAAGTCTGGAGATCCACCCTGCTTCAGTAACTATCGGCCCATTAGCTTACTCAGTCTTCTAAGTACTCGAAAAAATTGTGTTCATCCAGTTATCCGAATTCATTAGCTCTCAAAATATACTCAATGATCACCAATTCGGCTTCCGTAAACATCATAGTACCTACATGCCATTAACCTTACTGCATAATCACATTACTTCTGCTCTAAGCCACAGGGAAGTCAGTGCTGCCATCTATCTTGACTTTTCAAAAGCTTTTGACACTGTCAACCATGAAATTCTCCTTAAAAAACTACAGGTTTATGGCATATCCAACTTTTCATTAAACTTGTTCAGAACTTACCTTCAAAATCGGTCGCAAGTTGTCAAATTCAACTCCATATTATCCCCCTTCCCCAGAAAATGCCCTGTGGCGTCCCACAGGGGTCCCTGTTGGGCCCCCTGCTCTTCCTGCTCTATATTAACGACATTAACCTCAGTACCACTGCCTGTAAATTCCTTCAATTCGCGGACGACACTGTCCTTATCTTCACTGACAAAAACTCCGCAGACCTCCTGGAATCCATCGTCAATAATCTTCCGAAACTGACCACCTGGCTCAATAGTAACCGCCTCACTATCAATCCCAAAAAATCCACGTACCAACTCTTTTCAAATTCTCCCGAGCAATGTGATATTAGAATTTCTATTCACGGTCAATTTTTGACGAGAAAGTCCACAACTAAATACCTTGGAATCATAATAGATGAAAAACTCAAATGGGATGCTCAAATCAGGAGTGTTGAATCAACAGTCGCCCGCAATATTGGCCTTATAGGAAGAACCAGCAAAAACCTTAAGTCTCAGCATCTTCTTCTTCTTTACAATTCCCTAGTCCTCTCTCATCTCTCATACGGCCTTCAGGCCTGGGGAGGTGCATAACCCTCTAAATTTAAGAGACTGCAAACTCTTCAAAAAAAATTGTCAGAATAATAGACTCGTCAGACCGCTTGGCCCCATCTAGTCCTCTATTTAAGAAATATGGTATTCTGAGATTTTGTGATCTAATTAAGCTGGTACAAGTTAATGTCCTCCATGATTATCTCTCTCACACACTGCCAACCCCCCTTGCCTCGAAATTCACACTGGCTACATCAGTTAGGGTCCGACTAGCAAGACAATGCCGTCATTTTGAAGTTCCATTTACGTCAGTCATCTACAGAAAATTTTCATTGTTCCTATCCGCCCCTAAAGCCTGGAATGACGTAATTGCATCCCAAATAAGAGATATTAATGATGTTCCTAGGAGCAACTGTGTGTTTAAACGAGTTGTTAAAAAGATATTTATTGATCAGTATTGAAACCTAAGTCTTCTTGCCTGCTGAACTTGTCTGTTTTTTTCTTTCTTTCTTCCTGCTTGTCTTGCTTCTTTCTGAACCGCTTGTAATCTGTCTTTCTCTCTCTCTCCTTTCTTACTCTATATCGACCCACCCACCGTGTTTGTAATCTTGTTACAATGTTGTATAGTAAGTTCTTGCAACAAGTTCTTTTTTTCGTATTTGTCCTGTGTCACAAGGTCCGTGTCATGTTTCATCCGTGCCACTCTCGCGTGAAAATGTTCTATTGTGCTTTTGCCCCTGCGGGTGGGCCTGCACTCCCCCCTCCCCCGTTCTCCCCCATAAGAGTGAAAGGTTGGGTTGACGGGATCTACCGTTGGTTGAGGGTGACGGACTTATTATTGTTATACTCGGGGCGAAATCTCATACCTATACCCTGCTGGCGGGGGCCGAAGTCGGGCACCTTAGTCTTCCCGTCCCTCGTTAGTTAGCTGCACCACTCAATCTCGCTGCCCCTTTTCCACTCACACCCTTGCTCACCCACCCCCAACTGATCTTCCCTTAACCCACTTCCCCCCTTTTGTCACAGAACTCAGTTTGGATGAGTTCATAACTCTGGTCACCTGGACGTCGCGGCCGTGGCCTCCGGTGGCGATATGGGCGGTGTCCGTGCGACATCCTGTCCCGGTGACGCCGGGACGGCCTGGTGATCGCCCGTCTGTCCGGCGTCGCCGAGCAACCGTCGATCTGCCGTGCGACCGCACTGAGCTCCGGGATGCCGCCTGTGCCGCCTGTGGCCTTCTCGCGTGGACGCGCGCCTGAGCTACCGTTGCCGGCGTCCGCCTTACAACCGCCTGACCAGCGTGCCGGGTGGTCGCAGCGGTGGCGGTGCGGCGCCCGGCCGCCCTGTGGGACCGCATTCCTCAGCACCCGCTGGTTGACCTGCCTACCTTCGAGTCGCAGGCCGAGCGGCGCGGCCCCACAGGCGACCTTAGCCAGCTCAAACAGTTGTTTGAGCATCACCGGCCGAGGAGCGACCGGTGATATCCCGCTCCTTCATCTTCTACCTGCTGGGCGACCTGGGGGTCCGGTTCGAGTGTCTGCTGCCGCTGGTCGCCTGCTGCTCCAACACCGGCCCCTCGTGCAACATGTGAGTGCGACTGGGGTACGACCCGAGGAGAGACCCGGCCGCCCGGAGGTACCGGATTATCGACTAGCGCACGCTGCGCTGTGCTGAAGAGCAAGATGGTGTTGAAGTGAGCGCTGAGTGTGGTGCCTTCTGCAATTAAAATCTCAACAAAAAAGAAGAAACATTCTCATGGTGGTCCACATACCTACCAAATTCATGAGGCGCTGTGATATTCGATCATTGCTGACCCACACCATTTCAGATGTACTTGTGGTGCAGAGACTATGACCAATGTGCATTTGCCCTTCTCAGTGGTGAAGAATTGTGCGAGTTGGAATTTTGCGCACTGCTGGTCAGGTGCCCAGTGTTCGCCTTGGTCTCAGGAAGAGCCTCAAGTTTTTCATATGATTTAGTAGTACCTCAGCCCATTCACCATTCATATAGGCACCATCAATTTTGTGAACTGTCGTCTCACACAAATATCAGCTGACCACATTACGCAATCTTGTTTTCTGTGTGTTGGCGAGATTGCCGGCCGTTTGCGGTGCTGATGCCCGCTCGCTGGCGCCGCCTAGCGGCCGAGCGTGCGCTGGTAGGTGGCACGGCTGGATCCGTCGTGCCATCGGCCGCGCTGCCGGACGCTGGTGGTGCTTCTGCTCGGGTTGGCATTAGGCTACCTGCGGAGCCCTGAATCTACACACCCGCCACCATATATTAAAAAAACACTAGTCAAGGAAACTTATAAACTCCTATAAGCTCTGATACCAATGTGTACACATCGGTCGCTGGCCTCGCGTGTCATCGGTCGTGACTCATTTGTCCCCCGTGCTTTATTTGTTGCGCTCCTTCTGTGCTCTTTTGCTGTGTTGTGTATGGGATGTGTGGCATTTATTCCTGAATATATGTGTGTGGAAGTAAATCAGGCAGTCAGCTGGCTGTCATGTCCGAACCGTATCTATAGGAAACGTGACCTTACCTGCCTCAAAGATTGGCCAAAAGCTGCTCCAAACTGGTAGGTCTGCCCCTAGGCTGCCCCAACAAGAGCTTGTCTAAACATGCCACCTTCTGCGGACTGGTTTTCAAGTCTTGATTTCCAGTATGCTGTGGAAGGGCATTCAAATGTATGGTCTAATATAAATTTTCCATTGCATGTACAGGATGGTTTTTAATCATGCTATTTCCAAATTACAGTGGTATGGTGATTACTCAAGAGGTGGTGAGTAGCTGCCTCCGCTATGGCAGCGTTATGATTACTACTACTGATATGATAACTGCTATAATTGTACTGCTGATGCCAACTGAAAAATTGTCCTTTAGGGTGGTGCAGGCAGTTTATTGAAGCATTAGTCAATGGGCCTGTATCTGCATGACCTTTTCACTTCCTCTCTTTCCCTCTTACCCCTCTTCACGACTTCACCTTCCTGTGCCACACCCACAATTGCACTCAGACTTTCCTCTCGCCTCTGCCGTGCTCATGCACTTTGTTGTTCTACAGTGTCACAAATGTACCTGGCGTGCTATCCCATCACTCAAATTAACAAAATGATTGAGCTCAGCAAGGAGGCGCGCCATCTATACGTGTCGGCTGTTGGCCCCCTGCGCTCCGTCCGTAGCTCGCTTGTCTGTTGCCCCCTGCTCTACATGCGCGTTGTTCCGTGCCTGACCCCTCAGACTCCACTCATGTGGCCCCATCCCGCTCACCCCGGCATACTTTGTCTGGAAATCACCTTCCACACTTTCTTTTTCTTCGTTTCTTGAATCCTGTAATGTATTTCTTCCCCCTTCCATGTTTGTATTCCTGTGATGCTGTTTGGTGTCATTCCTCCAAGCATCGAATATGTCTTATAATGGTTCGTAGCATAATTCACCGCATTTTTGTTTGTATTCACCACGTTGAAGTATATGGGGTAAGATGGGCATGGGAGGTGAAAAACTACAGCACCTTAAACAATCATAATAATGATTGTCGTTTTTTTCATTTTTCAAAGGCATCTGTATCAGAGGTAATCACAGGCTGGTTTAACATGAGCAGTGGAGAGGGGTCTGGCGTCGTCGCGCATGTCCTAAAGTGCCCCCCTGAGGAGATCTCGGAAACCTAGAGGGTTAGAACAACGGCTGTGGGGGTGTGGTGATGTGGAGGCGATGGTGATCTACCTTGTTTCATTGACCTGGGTCAATATCTTCAAGGTCAACTGAGGTCGCAAATGTTGAATCTGGGCCGTGCTGGAGACCTATTGGAAAATGCCGTGATTATGCGAAAAAAACGGGAATTCACCAAAAGCGGACTAAAGCGCCAATAATCGTATGGGCGAAGCTAATCTGGTGCCCTTTGAGATCACCTGGTACCGTCTGGGTTGGTATTGACCCTTTGAGCTGATCACTTACCCTCTAAGCTGATTTGGTGCCCTTTTAGTCAACCTGATGCCACCCTGAACAAATCAGTGTGCCTCCTGAACCTCTATAATGCTCTCTGAGTTACGCCGTCGGTTACCGCAGGTCTCGCCGTCGATTATGGAGTGGGTCGTGCTGGAGCCCCCGCTCATGGAGCGTGCGGTGCCCATACTCCAGGCCGTGCGGACAAATTATCTGCTCCATCTATACCTTTTCTCCATTCAAGCAAATTCTAATTCCTTATGTGTGTTATGGGTGTCGTGTTTTCTTCCTGGCTCTCCCATTCATTTTCCGTTTCTTTATTTAGAAACACATGCAGTGGCAGATGTAATCGAATATACGTGCGCGGATGAAGATGCTAGTTATATTTTCTTGGTGGTTTTATATTGCAACCGGTTTTGAAGTTCCGCTCTCCAAAACTGCATGCAAAATGAATTACGCAGCCCCCCATACCGAATATTGAACCGTATCCTACCATACCGAAACGTAAGGTAGTTTCTGAATGAGGGAGGAAATCAGACCCTGTTTATATTTATTGGTAAGTATGCAATTTGCGTTTGCGTTAGCAGATCTGTGCTGGGGTGCTCACGAATAAAAAGGGTAGTAGTGTAACGGGTAAGTAGTGTGCTACTTTTATATTGTAACTCTTGCCCAAATTTCACAATACCTATCTCTCCAAAAAAGGTGAACACTTCTTGGCCGTAGCATAGCCCAGATTATACCAAAAGGTAGCGTAGTTCCCGAGCATAGCCGTAGTGTAGGTAAGTTATCCCGGATCACTGCCTAGTTCACCGCTAGTCGATCCTGTCGTTGAAGGAACTAGTTGTAGCTGCACAAATTATAGCGATTCGCAGGTCTATTGCTGAGTATTTCATCCCAGCGGACCTTGTCAAATATGATACTAATCAGGTGCAGATTCTAGATGCTCGCTAACCTCACTGTGTTTTCAGACCATTTCAATTTGAATCAGTAAGCTCACATATTTATGATGAGCGTGGTGGACCCTCAGCTGCCCTGTGGAAGCTCAGGTGAGTTATCACATGCAGGACATAGTGTCGAGACTGAATGTTCTCACCAGAGGTGACTAGTGTTGAAATCCGCCAGCTGAAACTCTATGACCGCCGGAAGGCTAGCAGCTGGTGCATTCCCCTTCTGTGAGACAGATGAGAGCGAAGCCTCCGCTGTACCAGTGCTGTAAGCTGATGTTGCAGACCGCTGTAGATTACTGTAGAGGCCCCCTCGACCGCTTTCAGGACCTATTGGCGCAGCTCAGGATTAAGCGAACCATGTTACCACAGATTGGTAAACATGGACTATTGGGAAATAAGTGGCTCAGCATGAGGCTGCCCCAAATTGTCGGAAAATGCTCGGTCTTAGTCTCTAAATAAAAAGTAAATATAAAAACCATGTAGGTAATATGCTCTTTTAATCTTGGGCGAATCCACTAATGTGTATGATCGGTATTTCTCACAATCGGCTGTTGTTGTCTTTCAGGACTTCCGTTTTCTACAGCAGAAGTCAGCATCGTTGGACGGAAAGCCGGCGTTTTCAGAGCGCCACAGTTCATGTTTGGCTGTGTCCAACAAATATGACTTGTTGTTTATTGCTCTTGGGAAAACAGTCAAAGGTTAGTACGGTGCCAGATTCTGAGGGTTAAAGTGGTCACAAATGGTTTTTCTTCATGAGTGTGCAGTGCTTGCCTTCCCTGTCAGCTGGGTGTGTGATTGTTCACTGTTTGGTGCATCCCGCCATGTGTTGACCACGCTCTGACTCTGCGGTACATGCCTGTGACCGCTGACTGACTGGCGCGCCCTCTGTCAGCCGTGCGTGTCGCGGCGCTGGAGGCCGACGCCCCCACGCCGCCGCCGGTGGGCGGGGCTTCACTGGCCTGTGACGTCACACACCTGGCGGTCAGCGGCGATCAGCTGACGCTGATGGTGGTGACCACGCGGCAGGGGTGTCCGCACGCCTATCTGTACGACACGCGCGTCTTCAGCCAGGTGATCGACTACATCGTGCCGACGTTGGTCTGTGATGGGGCGTTACGATGCGCGTTAGAACCCCTGAAAATACATGTTTACCCTGCCGGTATGTTCTTGTGGTGGGCTTCAAGGATGGACTTCATCCCAGTTTCTCCCGAATGATGTTGATACGAACAATGTATGATGCTGAATTCGACATGAAGGTTCGTGACCCCAGCGGCCTATGTACCGGTCGTCAACACTGACTGGTGGCGGCCTTTCGTTGTGGTGTGCAGGCGGAGGCGCCTTTATCAACTCGTCGCGTTGATTTTGACGCCTCCCCGCTCCTCGGGGCCGGCGGTCGCGCCGATGTCAAAGCCTCTGCTTGTCTGTCCCAGGAGGCGACGCCGCTATTGACGTCTCCTGCTCTGTGCCCCAGGCGACAACGCCGTCGTAAACGTCTCGTGCTCTGTACCCCAGGTGGCGGTGCTGTTATTAACGTCTCCTGCTCTGTGCCTCGGGTGGCAGCTCCGTTGTTGACGTCTCCTGTTCTGTGCCCCAGGTGGCAGCGCCGTTGTTGACGTCTCCTGTTCTGTGCCCCAGGTGGCAGCGCCGTTGTTGACGTCTCCTGCTCTGTGCCCCAGGCTGCGGTGCCGTTGTTGACGTCTCCTGTTCTGTGCCCCAGGCGGCAGCGCCGTTGTTGACGTCTCCTGCTCTGTGCCCCAGTCTGCGGTGCCGTTGTTGACGTCTCCTGCTCTGCTCTGTGCCCCAGGCTGCGGTGCCGTTGTTGACGTCTCCTGCTCTGTGCCCCAGGCTGCGGTGCCGTTGTTGACGTCTCCTGTTCTGTGCCCCAGGCGGCAGCGCCGTTGTTGACGTCTCCTGCTCTGTGCCCCAGGCTGCGGTGCCGTTGTTGACGTCTCCTGTTCTGTCCCCAGGCGGCAGCTCCGTTGTTGACGTCTCCTGCTCTGTGCCCCAGGCTGCGGTGCCGTTGTTGACGTCTCCTGTTCTGTGCCCCAGGCGGCAGCTCCGTTGTTGACGTCTCCTGTTCTGTGCCCCAGGCGCAGCGCCGTTGTTGACGTCTCCTGCTCTGTGCCCCAGTCTGCGGTGCCGTTGTTGACGTCTCCTGCTCTGCTCTGTGCCCCAGGCTGCGGTGCCGTTGTTGACGTCTCCTGCTCTGTGCCCCAGGCTGCGGTGCCGTTGTTGACGTCTCCTGTTCTGTGCCCCAGGCGGCAGCGCCGTTGTTGACGTCTCCTGCTCTGTGCCCCAGGTGGCAGCGCCGTTGTTGACGTCTCCTGCTCTGTGCCCCAGGCTGCGGTGCCGTTGTTGACGTCTCCTGCTCTGCTCTGTGCCCCAGGCTGCGGTGCCGTTGTTGACGTCTCCTGCTCTGTGCCCCAGGCTGCGGTGCCGTTGTTGACGTCTCCTGCTCTGCTCTGTGCCCTAGGCTGCGGTGCCGTTCGGGGAGATCCGTCTGTCCTCGGAGCCGGACTCGGTGCTGCAGGTAGCCTGGAACCCGGTGCTGCCGGACCTGGTGGCGGTGGCGCTGCTGTCGGGCGCTCTGGCCATGTTCCAGCTGACGGATGCCGGCGGGGTCACGGTCCACCGGCTGCCGCCCGACACCGGCGCACGGTGAGTCAGTGCCTCAAATTAACTGGCCAACAATAGACTGACCTGTCCGTGATGCCTGTTTTGAGCATGCACGGCTTTAGGTTGTTGTGCTTGATTTTGTGAATCTTGTGTGGTTTCTTGTGATTCGTGACGTAAGTCAAGCTTTTGTCATAGATGAGTGATACCAGTAAAAGTTACAGGCTGAGGGCTTTGCGACGCTTTACCACTGTCTTTGATTCATTTTATATTTGTGGTGTGAAACCGAATGATTTGATGGAATTGGCACGTTCATTTCAGCTCACTACTGGAGCAAACTATACAATTAATCATGTATGCTAACCCTAACTGTTAAAAGCGTTTTTGACTGTTTGAGTAACGATAAACCTGGCTGTTGCTGCTTCAGTGGTTCGGTTCCACTGACTCCAACCTCCAATCTGCTCCCAATTGAGTGAAATTCTCTTCTCGCGCTTTTTGTTCGGCAGTGGAGTTTGCGATTATCTTGGGGAGAGTTATGGGAGGCCCAGTAGCATGTAGCGACATAAAGGCT
>JAOTON010001121.1:945000-992844 GCA_034440635.1 Lepas anatifera
GTTGCTTCAGTCATCCCTTGTCCCTTCCAGCAAAGGTCTCTGAATATTGTACCACTAATGAATACAGGAACTAGCACACAACATCGTCTCTCCCCGCCTGCGTACGCAGTATACCACGGACGGGGGAGGGGGCGTTCCCTAGGGTGGATCCTGTTCTAGTTGCCGCATTGCTTCGTCGGCCGTTGTTCCCCGAGACAAATGCCCTACTGTTTTCCCTTTCGTTCTCTTTTTGCCACGCCGCATCACAGCGCCCAGCTGGAATTTAAGCCTTCCAGATTACGGACGGGTGCCCTCAGTTAACACGCTCATTGACAGGGTCTGAGCCACTTTCACTTTGAGGGGAGAGAGGGGGTGCGTACCGCCCCCCAATGCCTGTGTTAACTTCCTCCATCAAGCAGGGTCAGATCCTCAATTTCGCTAAGAGGGGGAGGGGCGGCCAATCTACCATCTGGGGGCGGCCCTTGGTAGCATAAAGGTTGCTTCTATGGCACTAATGTTTCTTGCGGTCGATGCCGTTTCAAAAATTGCTGACTAAAATAGGTAAACGCCGGAATTTCACACTGCGTTTCTGTTCACACAAATACCACTGAAACAGGGCGTCGCTATCTGGGCTTGTTTTGGAAGTCGAATTCGCACACGGACGGCCATTGGAGATTTTGAGGACCAGTTTCTGTCCCCAATTCGCCCTGACTGTGCTGAGCCGATAGTGATAAGCCCACAACATCATATCACAATACCATGAGGGCGAATCTTTGGACTTTATGCATTTGCAGCGGATGCAAGAAGATTCTGCTGGTGTTTCCTGCCGAGCTTTCGGTCTTTTTTCGCACAGATGAAATAGGGATTTATTATTTCAGTCTGAATACAGCCTTCCTTCAAAAGCAAAGCGATACAAAAACACCTCGGCAAGACTAGTAAATTATAAGTCTTAAAACAACAGAGTTATTAGTAGGTTTGGAATATTCTTGGAAAATATAAATGGTATTTTTCAACGTGATCAAACTCTGCTTCATAGGAAACGTGATTTTACCAGCGGCTGTATTGCCTCGTGGGATGTTCTCACTGCAAAAGACACCACAACCACGTATCGGGTGGGCATGAGTGCTCCCTGGGGGATCCTGAGTGGTAACTGAACAAAATGTGGCAGGCGGGGCAACTTTTACCTCTGAAAACTGAAGGCGGTCTATATTGCATTGGGACGATCTAAGGCCAAAAGGGCAGCCAATCATGAAACAGGGCCCCCAACCATACAGTAGAGGATACCCGGAGGTGAGTGAGGGCGGTACACAAAAAAGTGAGGCGTGTTAGTTCAGTTCAGTTCCATATATTCACATCATCTTCAACAGGGAGAGGTTTTCATGAACGCACGTCACAATAAAAGGTTAAAATACGCAAATAAAAGGGCTACGGCACAATCACAAAAGTCATGCTAAAACCGGACATGGTGTGCTGGTGTGCTGTCCAACCACCATAAATAGTATAACAAATAATTGTCGTGTAAGCAAGCATATATCATATAATGTTAAGTGATGAGAGATGTTCATGCCCAGACACAGCCAGGTCCAGAGAGAGGGGATACGCCCCTCGCCGACCGCTCCTCGGCGCTCCTGCGCTGTAATAACGGCGTCCTCTATCACTTCGGCTCCCCCTCCCACCTCCACACCTACAATCCGTCTTCTCTATCGCGCCAGTGCCGGTGCCCGTGTTATGTCAGTCGATAAGGTTGTTCATATTAGCATCATTTATTACCAATTTGTTGGCTACTGGAACTGCCAGCCAACGTCTATTCAAAGCGGGTCCCAGGTGCCAGGGGATTAATGCCCAGTTCATTAAAGCTCTATTCGTGTTACCCGCCACCCATACCACGCTTAGGTGCGGCTTCAACAATTGCAATGCGAGGTGCAGAGGCCAGCCATGGTCCCAATGGAAAGGCTCATAGATTCATAGGTTTGAGAGGACATTTATTTTCCAGGGACAGAGAAAGGTCTGAGGAAATATTAATTTTAAAGAAGACGAATAGTATATTTTGGTCAAAGTTATTCAAATCTAACTGCCGTGTTCGATATTGCTTCGAACCAGCTCTGGTCTGCACAGAGGCAGTGTCGTTCAGGCTATCCACCGTGAACCCTGCGACCACCCTCTGCCGTCTGGACGTCCAGGCTATCCACCGTGAACCCTGCGACCTCCTGCGACCACCCTCTGCCGTCTGGACGTCCAGACTATCCACCGTGAACCCTGCGACCTCCTGCGACCACCCTCTGCCGTCTGGACGTCCAGGCTATCCACCGTGAACCCTGCGACCTCCTGCGACCACCCTCTGTCGTCCGGACGCTGGCTGCTGGTTCCAACAGAAGCCAGGCATCGCTGGGCGCTAGTTCAGGCATGCGCGACATGGTCCTGTTGGCCCGCTGTGTTACCGGCGAAGGGAAATGACATTGGAACATGTTTGAAGGTCCCGAAAACAACGATCCGCCGTAGAGCACTGGTTCCTTCCCTTCTCGGCAGGCTAACCCCTTATGAAACGTTACCTTGTCAAACAGTCAACCATTATCCAGCACACATGAACAGCTTTAGCCCTGTTCCATCTGTCAGCACAGTTTTGTCAGCAGGACCTCTAACCTCTCCTCCAGAAAAGTAACATCAGCGCCATAATCGCCTCTTGTTTGTGCTAAGCGAAGGGAACTTAAACCTTTATATCATTAAAAAATATTAGGCTGCCACTTCGTGCACTTACGGTTTTTCATCAGCACAAACAGCAGGCCATCAGCCCGTAAAACCTCTAGAACTAGTTCCCGGGGAGAGGCTACAGTCCTGTGACGTAGGCGCTACGCGGCCCGCTGATTGGTGCTGACAAAACTCTGCTGACAGCTGGAACAGGGCTTTTGATACCAAGGCCCTCGGTACGAACCATGACGTCCGGACGAAATGTGGCAACGAGGAACGTACCGTTGTAAGAAGCAAATTCATTGTATTTGACTGAAACGTCCACGTAAGCTAAGATATTTCATTTCCTGTTATGCTTGAAATAATGTATAGCCAAATCATTGACGTCCAATGAAAATACTGCATTCTAACACGCGCGTTAACGGGGTCTGAGCCATCTTTGCTTTGACAGGGGGGCGAGTAGCCGCCCCCCCTAAGATCTCGAGAACCACGCTAGGTAGCAAAATACGGTAAACGGCGTTGGGTAGTCCATCCGCTTCTCCATCGTTAATATTTGCACCATTTTTTCAGGTCACATTTAAGGTCACAAGAGGTCAAATGTGACCTTTCTAGGTCAAATCAGGTTAAATATGTCATTTGACCTGGCCTGAGGTCAGGCCAAGGTCGAATTAGGTCAAAATGCATACCATTAGAGCTGCAAAGATCAGATCAATCTAATGCAGCTAAAGTAAACACTCTAGCACTATCCATTGCCAAGTTATTTAGTTAAAACCACTTTTCATATGTATTTCCAATGGAGAGGCCATGGCTCATACCTGACCTCAGATCATCGATATAAAAAATACCGGAACATATTTTAGACAACTCGGTAGACCAATTATATGGATGAGTTTCAATCGGATAAGTTCACCCTGTTCCGACTTATGTTTTCTTAAACTTTTTTAGATGAGGTCACTTGACCTGTACTAGTTACCTGACCTGAGATGACCTAACCTTAAAATTTTGAAAAAAAGTTGTAAAAATTATCAGAGAAAAGGTGTGCCAAGTACGGCAGCGCTACGTGAGCCATCTCTCCAAAAATATATTTCCAAAAAGCCGAGGGAAGTACCCACCCTCCCCGTCAATGCGTGTGTTAGTATGCTTTGTCAAATGGCATGGACGAACCTCAAGGTCCTCCTTCTAGAGAAGGACCAGAACCGAAAGGCAGAACCGTACCAGACGCCTGGATACATGATTCGACTCGCCCGTTCCAGCGGTTGGTACTGTACTGAGGCTGCCCATCTATCCGGGGTACATGGTGTTGGCTGTATAACAGTGGTTGACAGATATTAACACTTAACCAACACAGCAGGCAGATGAACGCGTTTCGACAAAAATTGTCTTCTTCAGTATCTATGGTAAGAGGGATAAGGAACCTGTCATCAAGACATGCAGCAGTTTCATCGTTTGGATTTTTGTGCAAAATTATCGTGCGACAGAACTATAAACGCACCGTTTTTGAGGATATTCCAATAATGGTTCTTGAATTATTCTAAAATGTATACAAGCAAGCTTCGATACGAGACAATCTAGCCTTATCACCGTTTTAAATAATGTTCTATTTTTATTTTATCATCATTATTGTTTTTTCTATTATTATATAAAACTTTTTCTCTCTCTTTGCTTAACCAACTCCTAATACAGCCACAGATTTTGCCCATTTCATGAAGCCTGGCCTAAGATTAAAAGTATCATTTTTAGCTATATCTGCTGCTTTTGTAGCTTTCCTATTATCTTTATTTTTACAAACTGCTATAATTTTAGCTCTATCCCAGTTTGGTAGATGATTTGTTTTCATGGAATGTATGACAAATGCACTGAATTCTGAGTTGTTTCGAAGGTCTCTTCTATGTTCCTTTAATCTTGTTTTTAGACCCCGTCCTGTTTCACCTATGTACGATTTCGTACACGACCTGCACGGTACCTGGTACACTACACTTTTTGGTTCTGGGTCATCTGATCTTTCTTTTTTCGCTAAGATGCTACTAAGTTTTTTACCGGAACAAAATGCTACTTTGCAACCCGTTTCTTCAAGTTTGTTTGCAATAATTTCAACTTGAACTTGAAGAAACGGGTTGCAAAGTAGCATTTTGTTCCGGTAAAAAAACTTAGTAGCATCTTAGCGAAAAAAGAAAGATCAGATGACCCAGAACCAAAAAGTGTAGTGTACCAGGTGCCGTGCAGGTCGTGTACGAAATCGTACATAGGTGAAACAGGACGGGGTCTAAAAACAAGATTAAAAGAACATAGAAGAGACCTTCGAAACAACTCAGAATTCAGTGCATTTGTCATACATTCCATGAAAACAAATCATCTACCAAACTGGGATAGAGCTAAAATTATAGCAGCTTGTAAAAACAAAGATAATAGGAAAGCTACAGAAGCAGCATATATAGCTAAAAATGATACTTTTAATCTTAGGTCAGGCCTCATGAAATGGGCAAAATCTGCGGCTGCATTAGGAGTTGGTTAAGCAAAGAGAGAGAAAAAAGTTTTATATAATAATAGCAAAAACAATAATGATGATAAAATAAAAACTAACAGTCTAACTCACAGTTCATGGCCCCAGTGACAGTGAAATCAGAAGAGGAAGAGCACCTGATTTGACGAGATGAGGAGATGTTTGTTCCCCCAAGTGCAGTGAAGATCATTTTTGGATGAGCCCACTCAGTCCCCGACTCCAGATCAGACAACAACAATAATATAACAGACATACTCTAGGATACTGAGCCATGCGACACAAGTGCTTCATCTCCCAGCACTAGCACTGATAAGAGGAACTATAGACAATCAAACACGCTGCAGCGGCCTGTTTAAGGTTCCAGAACACTCAGATAGCAGTAACATGCTCTGTCTTTCTGAGAGATCTGATGGAAACTGGGCACGTTTCAAAGAATAAGTCGTATCTTGCTCTCGATAAAAGAAAGAAATAAAGCGAACTTTCATTTTATCGAGAGCAAGATACGATTTATTATTTGAAACGTGCCCAGCTTCTATCAGATCTCTCAGGAAGGCAGAGCATGTTACTGCTGTCTGAGTAGCAGAGTTCTGGAAGAACAAAAGAGAACTTTATTTTTATCGAGAGCAAGATAGGATTTATTCTTTGAAACGTGCCCAGCTTCCATCAGAACTCTCAGGAGAGCAGAGCAGGTTACTGCTGTCTGAGTAGCAGAGTTCTGGAACCTTAAACTGGCCGCTGCAGCGTGTTTGATTGGCTATAGTTCCTCTTATCATTGCTAGTGCTGGGAGATGAAGCACATGTGTTGCATGGCTAAGTATCCCTGAGTATGTCTGTTATATTTTTGTTGTTGCCTGATCTGGAGTCGGGGACTGAGTGGGCTCATCCAAAAATGATCTTCACTGCACTTGGGGGAACAAACATCTCCTCATCTGGCAAAATCAGTTACTCTTCCCTCGGCAGCTTCTTCTTTCTGGTTCTCTCCTCTCTCAACGTCATTTCCTGCTTCTCTTCTCAGCTTTCTTTAGTCTCTCCGTTTCCACCCTGTCCACAGACATCATCATCCCGGACTTCTCACCCTTCTTGGTCCGCTGCCTATAAATCCACTCCAGCTCCAACACTGGGAGCTTCTCCTGCTTGGAACAGTTACAGTTTTTTTTTGTGTTCAGAAACATCAAAAGTGAAAATGCAGAGCTACGGCAACTCCGAACGACCAAGGCTTGATAGGGAGCAACGACGTTCTCTCGAAGATCCATACGTACAAAAAAGAAAAGAAAAGAAAACTACTTAGATCTACCTTACCATGCTCTGCCTTCTGCGGCCTCACATCTGGGGAATCCAGAACAACACTAAGATAAAGCAGCCTGGGCCAAAAAAAGAAAGAAAAATGAATGCCCTACCCCACATGAATACCTTCTCTCTTGAGCAACCACTGATGCTTGCTGGTACTGTCACTTGTGGCCAAATGCAGGTGATGAAACATTTACTATCCCTTCTGTCCCTACCCAGGCTGTTTACCCACAAAAAATTACAAGTTGGCAGACATGCTTCCCTGTCTGAAGGAACATTTCATGTGATAAGGTTTACATAAATATCAACTTGGCCTACTTATCAACCAATATTCCACAAATATTCAGTTGATGTGGAATCCAGGACAGGAAGAGGAGCAGGCTCCAAGACATGGCTCAATCACACACTGACACACTGTGATGTCGAGCAATGTGTCAAGTTTATCATCAAATCGACTGATCTGATCTTTATTTGTGATTATGTGTCTGACGATATCTCCGGCCTTGACCCAAGCATCCATTAGCCTCTTCTTAATTGCACGAGATTTCACTGTTACTGGGGCCATGAACTGTGAGTTAGACTTAGACCACAGTATGATAACGTCTCTCACTACCGTGTCCATTATCACATTCATATCAACACTTCTAGGATCCTTTCCATTGGAGAGAACTTTCTCATCTCTTATCTGCAACGCTCTCTTAAAGGGAATGTGGCACCTTCATAACGTGATTTTAACTGAGCTAGCCAAGTTGTAAAGCAAGTCGGAAAACCCGGTACTCCATATATCATTTGTCTTGAAACTCGATATTTCCGTAGAAAAAAGCTAAACCTACCTGACACCAACCCCCTCATCAACCCCTTGCCGGGCGGCCATTGTTGTGAGCTGCTGGTGTGACGACATATGCTGACGTCACGATGAGCATCAGCCAATCGAAGCCCTTGAAGCGTTTCAAGTATGGTAGTGGTTGCCAGATCGTGACATCAGCCACAGGCTGATATTTATTTCTTTTTCTAGATGAGCAATTTAAAAATCAAAATATTGAGCTTATTGTACATTTTTCAGATAAATCATGAGTGGTTTCATTATTTTCGGCTAAAAGTACGCCTAATTGCACTAAATTCCAGGATTCGACCAAGGTGCCACATTCCCTTTAAGAGCAGATCTCAGGGTTGAGAGCTCAGTCTCCAACATGTCTCTCCCTTTCCCCAGGTAATTTACCAAGCCTAAGGTCAGGTCCTGTCTCGTCTTGAGAGCTATCAAATAACATAGGTTCCTGTAGGGGAGATAAGGATGAGTTTTGCATACAAAATAAATTCACAAGCCTGTACCGGTGTTACTGATGAAGCAACTAAGAAAGCATGGATGACGTGACTAGTTAGAATGTGCGGGAAAGTAAACATAATATTTGATGTGTAGATATACCTAAGCTATAAGAAGCCCAGGTTCTGAACACTGTGTGATTTCGCCGCTTTTTATCCATTTCTTCTCGCGTTCAGATTTTATCAAATGCACGTGCCAGGGACGGATCCAGGGAAAGCAGTCTGGTCACGCCCCTGAACGCAGTCACATATTACCCAGTTTTAGCAGATTTAGACAGATTTTTATAAACAAGTTGTGTTTTCTCATTATATGTCCCGGATCCCCCTCCCCCAAAGGTGCACTAGAAACGACCCTGGCACGTGCAACCTGAATTTGTGGTCTGCATGGCTGAACTTGATAGCTCGCGATTGCTCGAAAGCTCACACTGCCTGCGAGAGTCGGCATTATCCCAAAACTTCTCTACTCATAACTTAAAAAACACATATGTTCGTTTTTGCGACCTTTTAAGTAATTTGTGACCAAAATGTATTTGGAGAAAGTTTCTTAGAATTGAATTTCGCATAATAAAATCGTGGTACCGAGTTAAAATACGGAAATTTTGTTTTTCTCATGAGTATGACCCACCCTATTGTATATGTCTCAGAGAAATCATGGACGTTTTCATGATTTTCGGCTAACAGTACCCATAATTACACTAAATTTCTGGATTTGACCAAGGTGCCACACTCCTTTTAATACATCCACTTTTGCACGTGGGCGTATTGGTAGCTTGCGAGTAATTTTCAAACATGTAATCCGTTTGGGTTGAAATAAACTTGTTTTGCTTTCCATATCTTAAATTTTCACAATTTTAAAGTTACTTCAAACAGTGCACTACAGCTCTTCTAACAGACTTGGTTTATTAATTTCGTTGAAGATTTCAGGGAGCTAGAAAGAACGAATCTTAAACAATATCCGTAAACATACTTTCTTGATAAGTACGAGTTGGTCACTCAAAGGGGGAAGAGGTTTTTTAATGCTAAAGACATTGACGAAATTGATCCTGTTCTAGCCTAAACTCGGAGCTGGTACTGCGATGATGTATTGCTATTTTTCTCGGCTACATCATGTATTAATTTTTATTCGCGTCTGACATTTGTGGAGTACGATACAGCACGATAAAATATGAAATATTTCCAGAATTTTGATATTCCACCATATTCTAGCAGCTTACTTTTTTGCTTGATTCTTTTCTGTGGTGTACGTGATTTTTAATGCCGCTTGGAGAAAGAAGTATCCAGATCAGAGACTTTGAAAATTGTGTCCGCTGTCAAGGTTTGCTAATGATGAAAGCCTGGACCGACTTATATTACTTCAGGATTACAATGATACAAGATCAAGGATACATGCAAATCGAAGAGAAGATTTAGAAAGGAATACATAACAATTATGTATACATCGAAGACAAGATTTATAAAGAAACGCAGAAATACCCAAGGATCACATATGTTGGAACAATTATAATTTGACGGCACTTACAAGTTGTCCGTGTGAAGTGACCTAAAAATATGGATCAACCGAGCTTTCAACATCATCTTTGTATTTGTTATTGTCACCGGTGCTTCCCTTCTCCCAACATCCTTACCCCACCCGGGACTGGGGGCATCTGCGCCGGTGTGGCTGCGCTGCCTCGCCCTGGGTGTTCCTTATCCCAATCCTCACACTCAACCATCCCTACCCTACACCATTCCCTTCCATAGCATTCTGGTTATCCTCATAGCGACGACATTGGAAGAGCCACTGCGATTAAGTGGAAATGCCCGATAAATACAAATATATCGCTTTGGCGAAACTCACTCAAACCAAAAGTAATATATTACGATTACCTTTATCAAACATGGCACGAACATAATTTCCTGCCTTTATCTGACAATACATTTTATTTTGCACACACCTCGAGCATTTTATATATTTTTGTGTTTTTGAACTGACGTGAAATGTGATGAGTTTTATTGCATTGCAGCTTCCGTCTGAAAACTGAAGAGGTATGCTGTGCGCCTAAGCATATGTTCCCTGGTATGAACGGTAGCGCAGGGTACCCCCGTGTTTTCCCAGTCTCTTCCATTGTAGCACCAAACCCTAGGAGTTGAGATCAAAAGATCATTACCCACATTTGATCTTCATAGCCCACGTGCAAATATATATTACATACAAATGCCAGACCATGCTTGCTTCTGTCGTTAACTAAAGTGGACTTTGCACTTGTTTTTCCAAAAAAGATTACCAAAAGAAATAGCGCGGGAAGCTTGCAAATGGCAAATCACTAACAAACACGAGAAATACGCCAGCGGAAAATGCCGACATTGACCATCTCGTCAGTTAGGAAGTGAGACGTTAGGCTTAGAAATGTTGAAATATATTATTTTCTAGGTCATCTCCAATGGGGTTGTTAATGAGGCACCGCAAAAAGTGAATCCACGTGCACAGGGTTGATGTATTGTATACGTCTTACACGTGTAGCTCGAGGTTAGAATGGATTTGAAGCGATGGAATGGTGTGTTTGCTGGTAGGCTTTGGGTCCTGAAAGATACTACATTGCGGGACCTGATTAAAAAATCATGATCTATTATATTTTAGCTGCGCTTTTTTATAGAAAGAGTCTTGGAACTAGGATGCATAGCCTTAACAAATAATGTTAATGTTCTAGCAGCTCTGATGAGCGCAAAAATGCGACAAAAATGTCACTATTACCTGAGAAACGTAAGACAGTTGCTCAGCACGCCAGCAAAAAGGACTCGCAGTGATTTGAGTACAGAATATGCAGGGCGCATCATTTTTCAAGATAATATTGCAGACAATTTATGCTAAGTTCAATGGGAGATAAAATCAAATTTCACAAAGGTTTGCCACGGTGAAGTTTTTCGAACAATCTGCGATGGTGCATTATCAGGAAGTTGTCAGTCAGAGAAATAAGTGGCATCCCTGATATCAGAATCGGTATTTTCACGAAAAAAGCTGTCGTTATGCTGACAGGAAGCGTCTCTCTGATAATAAAAAAGCAAGTAGATACCCAAGTAAGCTAATCTGAGCCTCCCGAGTTGATAGCGTGATTTCCTGAGCAGCTCTGGGGCCTTCAGCGGAGCTGGGCCCGCCGAGGCTGATGAGAGACACCTGAGCCGGTATGGGGCTCCTCAGATAATTAAGTGCTTCCTTACTTGATTTGGTACCCCTGAGCTGGCCGGGACCACTGAGCTAATTCCTTGTCCCCTGAGCTGATAAGGTGCTCCCTGAGCTGATCTAGGCCCCTGCTCTGGTCTAGGGGATAGGAGCTGATCTGGGGCCCCGAGTTGATAGATCTGGTGCCCCCTGAACAGATATGTTGCCGCCTGAGCTGAAATAATGCACCCTGAGTTGATCTTCTGAGCCCTTATTGTGCCCCTGAACTCATATTATGCCCTCTGAGCTATTCGGGTGCCCCTGAGCTAATCAGGTGCCCTTTAACCCGCGCCCCACCGGGGTCCGGCGCCACCTTCGCCCCACCGGGGGCCATCGATGGCCCCCTCTAACTCCGAAAATATGGGCGTTAGCGCAAATCTGCAAAGTGCAATAGAAAGCTCGCGTGAATTCAGTAAGAAATTACTTCACATGTTTTAGTGCTCAGGTCAATGGTTGGACCTCCAGAGGTCAAATTAGGTCAAGATCGGCTATTTTCACTCAAATATGCAATGATTAAGCAAACTGGGCATAACTCTTATGTCATTAGAGCTATTGAGGCCTGGTAAAGTACATTTGATAGCAAATTGCCAGTACTTTTTCCGTTATGTGGAACGTAAAGACCTCCCGCCAGTGGTTTGACCGCCAGAGGTCACCTCGTGACCTAATATGACCTGAGGTCACGAAAGGTCAAAAAGTGACCTTGCCGTATATCAAATGAAAGCCAGTGACAAGACAAACACGATGGTGTTTGTTTCACCGCTCTAGCTCAATTAGGTCAAAAGTTATTGTCAAAATACTGTTTTTGACCTCTGGTGACCTTGGATGACCTTGGAAAAGTCAAAGGGCAAATATGACCCCTGGGATCCGTGAAAGGGTGCCCAAAAACGTTGTTCTGAGCAGTCTGAGTATTTGCAATCATTTTTGTGGCTTTTATATCATGAAATAGCTTTTCCCCATGCTTTTCCAATGGGAGAGGTCGCCTCGTGACCTGACCTCAGGGCACGAAATCGAAAAATCCCGGATATACACCTTGTAGACCCTGGAGGGGTCATGAAGTGTAGGAAGTTTCAAATCGATCGACTTTGAAATGTAGCTCTTACAGAGCTCTAAAGGTGAAGTGAGGTGACCTTGGTTGACCTCGTCTGGTGACCTGACCTTGGGTGACCCGGGGTAAAAATTTCAGGGATGATGGGAAAATGATGCAGTGAGAAGTAGAGCCCTCAACCGCGGTGCTGCGCCTCGTCGTTTTTCTGCTATCCTGGAAAAACCTTAGGGGGCCATCGATGGCCCCCCGGTGGGGCGAGGTTAAGCTGATCTGAGCCTCCTGGGTTGATAAAATGATATCCTGAGAAGGTCTGGGCCCCTGAGCTGGTATGGGGCTCCTGAGCTTATTAAGAGCCTCCTGACTTGATCTGGTACCCGAGCTAATCTTGGCAACGTCTTGGTCGTTCTGGTGCTTCCTGAACCATAATTGTTCCTCCTGAGCCCATATGATGCCATCCAAACTATTCTGATCCCTCTTGAGCTAATATGGTGCCCCTTTGAGCTAATCTGGTACCATTTAAGCTCACCTGGGCCTCCTGAGTTGATTACGTGATTTCCTGAGCAGCTCTGGGCTCCTGACTGAGCTGATCGGGATCCCTGAGCTGATAAAAGATTCCTAAGCTGATGTAGTGTCCCTTACTTGATCTTGTCCCCTGACCTGACTTATAGCCCCTGAACTGATTGGAGCCCCAATATCGGATCTGGCTCCTGGGGGTACCCTGAGCTGGTATGGGGCTTGGGGGTACCCTGAGCTGGTCTGGGCGCTGAGCCTGTTAGAGTTCTCTAAGTTGGCCTGAGGCCCCTTGAGGTGATCAGGCGCCTTTAAGTGTTACGGGGTCATTGAACTGGTTCAAGGCCCTATGAGCCTACCTGGGGCTCATTAAGCTAGTCTGATAACCCCATCTCTAGGGACCACTGAGCTTGTCTAGTCTCTGGGCGAAGCATGAGCTGCGCTGGGGAGCTCTGGTCCACATCAGAGGTCCCTGAGCTGATCTTAAATAGGCAGAGAATAAGAATACAAGGCCAACTCCCATAATCTCGGGATGCCACTGAGCTAGTCTAGTCCCTGGAGGCACAACTGGGGGCAGCTGCTCTGGAGGGCTCTGATCCACACTAGGGTGCCCCTGAACTGATCTTGAATAGATGGGGAATAAGAACACGATGCAAACTCCCCTTTTCAAATGGAGCTTAGGAGGAATCAGCCATCGCTAAAACGTCTTGTGATGCTTAGGCACCTTTAATTATATACATTGACTACAATACTGGTGGATTCTAGGGAGTGGCGATAAAAAGGTGGCACCCGACTAGCTAGCACGGCATCAGATGGGTTCAAGAGGCACAATAATGGCTCAGGAGTCCCAAGATCGACCCAGGGTGCATTGGGCTCAGGAGGAAAAATTATGGTTCAGGAGGCACCAGATCGAATCCGGGAGCAGTAGTTCAGCTAAGTGATCCTCCGACCAAGAAGTTGCCCAGATTAGCTCGGGGTACCAGATCAGGTCAGGAGGCACTTAACACGCGCATTGACGGGGGTCTGAGCCATCTCACGATATCTTAGGGGGCGGATACCCGCCCCCTAAGATCTCGAGAACCACGGTAGGTAGCAAAAAACGGTAAACGGCGTTGGGTAGCCCATCCACTTCTCCATCGAAAATATTTTAACCATTTTTTGTCATGTCACATTTAAGGTCACGAGAGGTCAAAACATGTCGTAATGGGGATAACATGTAAATTAAGTTCTTCGGCCATTTCATCTGAACAAGTGAAGATAGAGCAAAACGACTTGAACTATATGAATCCTTGCAGCAAGCCGAATCGAATGATATATAACTCGACCTTGCTAGGTCAAATCAAGGATTTGACCTGACCTGAGGTAAGTTCAGGGTCAAATTAAAAAATGCATATCATTAGAACTGCGAAGCCAAGGCGAGTCTAATGCAGCTAAAATAAACGCCCTATCACTATCCGTTACTGAGTTATACAGTGAAAACAATGTTTCCCATGTATTTCCAATGGAGAGGTCATGCCTCGTACCTGACCTTAGGTCATCGATATAAAACATACCGGAACATATTTCAGAGAACTCGGTGGGCGCATTATGTGATATGAGTTTCAATCGGATAAGTTCACCCTGCTCAGACTTATGCTATATTTAACTTTTTTAGGTCAGGTCACTTGACCTGTACATGTGACCTGACCTAAGATGAACTAACCTTAAAATTTTCACAGAAGTTGTAAAAATGATGAGAGAAAAGGTACCAAAAGTACGGCGGCGCTAGGCGCCGCCGATTTAATGCTGTTTTCGAAAAACCCGAGGGGGGGGGCAGGTACCCGCTCCCCCGTCAATGCGCGTGTCATCAGCTCAGGAGCTCCATACCAGCTCAGGGGCCCAGACCTTCTCAGGATATCATTTTATCAACCCAGGAGTCTCAGATCAGCTTAAAGGGCACCTGATTAGCTCAGGGGGCACCCGACTAGCTCAGAGACCATATATGAGTTCAGCAGGCATAATAAGGGCTCAGGAGATCGACTCAGGGTGCATTATTTCAGCTCAGGCGGCAACATATCTGTTCAGGGGCACCAGATCTATCAGCTCGGGGGCCCAGATCAGCTTCTATCTCCTAGACCAGAGCAGGGGCCTAGATCAGCTCAGGGAGCACCTTATCAGCTCAGGGGACAAGGAATTAGCTCAGTGGTCCCGACCAGCTCAGGGGTAACAGATCAAGTAAGGAAGCACTTAATTAGCTGAGGAGCCCCATACCAGCTCAGGGGTCCTCATCAGCCTCGGCGGGCCCAGCTCAGCTGAGGGCCCCAGAGCTGCTCAGGAAAACACGTAATCAATTTGGGAGGCTCAGATTAGCTTACTTGCGTGTCTACGTGCTTTTTTATTATCAGAGAGACGCTTCCTGTCAGCATAATGACAGCTCTTTTCGTGAAAATACCGATTCTGATATCAGGGATGCCACTTATTTCTCTGACTTACAACTTCCTGATAATGCACCATTGCAGATTGATTGAAAAACTTCACCGTGGCGAACCTTTGTGAAATTTGATCTTATCTCTCATTCAACTTAGCATAAATTGTCTGCAATATTATCTCGGAAAATGATGCGCCCTGCATATTCTGTACTCAAATCACTGCGAGTCCTTTTTTACTGGCGTGCTGAGCAACTGTCTTGCGTTTCTCGGGTAATAGTGACATTTTTGTCGCATTTTTGCGCTCATCAGAGCTGCTAGAACATTAACATTATTTGTTAAGTCTATGCATCCTAGTTCCAAGACTCTTTCTACAAAAAAACGCAGCTAAAATATAATAGATCATGATTTTTTAATCAGGTCCCGCAATGTAATATCTTTCATGACCCAAAGCCTACCAGCAAACACACCATTCCATCGCTTCAAATCCATTCTAACCTCGAGCTACACGTGTAAGACTTGTATACAATACATCAACCCTGTGCACGTGGATTCACTTTTTGCAGTGCCTCATTAACAACCCCATTGGAGATGACCTAGAAAATAATATATTTCAACATTTCTAAGCCTAACATCTCACTTCCTAACTGACGAGATGGTCAATGTCGGCATTGTCCGCTGGCGTATTTCTCGTGTTTGTTAGTGATTTGCCATTTGCAAGCTTCCCGCGCTATTTCTTTTGGTAATCTTTTTTTTTAAAACAAGTTCAAAGTCCACCTTAGTTAGCGACAGAAGCAAGCATGGTCTGGCATTTGCATGTAATATATCTTTGCACGTGGGCTATGAAGATCAAATGTGGGTAATGATCTTTTGATCTCAATTCCTAGGGTTTGGTGCTACAATGGAAGAGACCGGGCAAACACGGGGGTACCCTGCGCTACCGTTCATACCAGGGAACATATGCTTAGGCGCACAGCATACCTCTTCAGTTTTCAGACGGGAGCTGCAATGCAGCACCTAATAACTACAAGCGGACAAAATTACTCCCAAACATCACTGCCAATAAGGTACTGCGCGCTACATTTGATTGACGAGGCATATACATGTGTTTTGATGAACGGCCATAACTTTGCAATAGTCATTATAGTCTACAAACTTTGTGTTAATATATAAATGTGGCATACATCTGCATTTAGTGTTTGTTAACTGAACTAGTTTAATCTACTTAGTTTACTGAAGGTGTAACATGTCCTGGGGTTGCACGTGTATGCAACACCCATTGCGCAATTTTATAATATGGAGAACAATGGTTTTTGAATAGATATCTTTGAAACTATTTGCTTATAATGTTGTGCACTGAGAAAGCTAACATCCCGGACAGTTCCAATTGGCTTGAAGGCTTCCCGCGCTCGATATGACGTGATATCTCATAGTCTCGGTGTCTAAAATTTAATATTCAAGTTTCACGGCTGTTCGTTTAACCCATACAGAGATACAGGTTTTGAGCCAGAAGGGGTGTTGACGTACACCCCTTTCGAGGAGCTGCATGTGCCAAAAATGACGTGATAGGACCAAACCAGAATACAGACACCGACATGTATAGAAGCAGTGTATTTTGAGCTTGAAAATTAGATTATGTTTTTGCCACCAACGGTCTTTTTAGCTTAGTTATAAGCCGTTGAAGTCCAAGAGTCAAGGACCGATTTTGCGCGTGCATCCTTTGACAAATGCACCTCCTGCGGACAACGAGTAGGCGCTGTATCGGTTGTCCACCCAAGGTCATGATCCTGAATATTCAGGGATTTCATTTCTGTGCAACAACCTTTTACAACACGCCGGACAGCTTTTGGCACTTTGCCCCCGGGTATATTGCCAAGATGTGAAAACATTCTATCTTTTGAGATTAACGCCATTAAATTTTGACAAACATTGATTCAGGTTCTTGTATATGCGCATAACACATGTTTAATTTTTGTTGGCAAAGGGAAATGGACCTCGTTCGGGTAAATTAGAAGTTCCTCATTCATAATTACAATAGGAAGCTCGACAAGAAGAAATTGTGGTTTTCCCAAAGGAATGGCATCCCTTTGCCGTGAGAAAATCAAGCAAATGTTATGCACGATCGCAGTAGCCTGAGTCGATGCTTGTCAAATTTTCATGGAGTTAATCTCAAAGGATAGAATGCTTTCTTAGATATGATGAAGACGCAGTTAGAGTCGGGATATGGCGTATGCTGTTGTACATTTTCATAAGTGAAACAGATCTTAAAATACATAGGTAGCAATTGCAGCATGTCTCCTGGGTATCCTACTGACCGCTTCCGTATCAAACGACTTTCAATGAAACCATATGATGCCGTAGGCCGACGGGATGCATTGCCACCTTGATTGCCACAAACGACCTTCCTAATGGAGTGCTAAGGGTAAATTGCAGCGGCGAATGGTGGGAGATAAATGACATCACACTAGATTTAGCCGCTGCCAGCCGGCCGGCGTCAGCGCACGGTGGTTTCAGTTCTGGACACCGTGAGGAAGAGAAAGGAGAGCCGCACCAGCTGCTGCCTGCTCTGGACCAATCATTCTACAAACTTCCACAACGGACAGCCATCGCCCGTCATCTGCAATACATATATTTTCACCCGTGGCTGTTGTTGCAAAACCAATGCCTGATATTACGCCACTTATAGGAAATGGATCAGTTTTCGAAATTCCAAAAAAACTATTTATGGATATCACAAGCCTGTAAATCCGCAAATCACATTTTCTTGCGTTCATTCGCGGAGAAGGAAAAATAACCTAGTTCTTACAATTGAAAGCGTTATTTAAGAGAATATGATTCACTCTGGGTTAACCTAAGCATCGCGTGTTATTAGGAGACTAGCCACTAGGGTGCTACTCGCGGTATGCAGTCTTACGACAGGACATCCATTGCCAAAATTAATTACGTATGTGTGTACTGTACATGCGTGGAAGTCACGTAGTTAGGATTTAGGCCGATGCTAACAGATTGAAAAGAATAAAAGAATCCTTCTGGGGTTTAAATTATTCCCTTAAGCCTCCTTATTTTGAACTGTGAAGTGTGAAAAAGAAATATAGAAATCTCTGGGTGACATGAAATATTAGATAGCGGATTATCGGCAGGCTCTGCAAAACTGTTACCTCAGTGCAAAACCCATTATAAAAGTAGGACTCTCCCTTTAACACGCGAAGTGGAGGGGGCTATAAAACTCCCCACATATTTTCCAAGGTGGCCAGATAACTATTCGCCGCTGGAAAACGCTACTTGGCTATATCTGAGATAATTCATGACCGCGTCAATGGGGGAAAATCAAAATCGGTCTATAATCTTTTTACTTATAGGCTTTCAAATTTTGACCTATATTTTTAAGCCGTGGCAATGGGCCGGTCGCACCACTTCGGTTGCACTGCTGACCGAGCGGTGACGTAATAAAGTCATTTAAGGGGGTTAAATGTCAATATCACACCACCAGAAGGTCAAAGCCAAAGGGCACCGGTCAATATCATTGACCCCATTATTTCAGTCAGATTACATTATTCAGTAGGACATATTTTATGCTATGACTTCATAAGGCTACTCAATGTATATGTAGACTGGTGTTACGGCTGATTTGCTGGTTGTCACGAGAGCAACGCCTCTGAGTGATTCGTATGTAAAGGCGACAGCAAGGCGCTACCGCTTTGGGTTGATCGTTGCACCACCGGTTGCGGTAAATGTTGACCTACTTCCGGTCATACTGTAGAAATTATTATTAGGTTGTGTATTTGAGGAGTTAGGTTAACTAATATTAGGTAAAGGCTTGAATTGGTGGAAATAATTACTCTGGTACTGTTATTGGCTGACAAAGTTTAATTTAGGCCTACTAGTGGTTTCCGCACAGCACCGCCAGGGGCTGCTGGCCAAGCGTGTGACCTGGGTGATTTCCGGTCGGCTGACATCGGTGCTGGTGGTGTGCTTAGTGCTACAGTATCTACCCCGTGGACGGCGAAGTAATGGGAAATTAGCGAAGTAAGCAGATGTTAGCTGAAGCTATGGCGAAAATGTAATATAAATTTGAAGCGGCAGCCATGCCTTTTCACGGAGACATCGCGTGGTACGTGTCATCCAACAAGTGGAGGCGACTACATTTGGTGACAGCGGAAACGAACCTGCCCGTTGCTCATCATCACCGCTGGTCATCTGGTACTGTCCGTGCTTGTTGGTACAGGTTAGTCCTGGATTGTCTTGCTTTCGACCGCCGGTGATCGACTGAGGCTTGGACTCAGGCCCGTGACGCGCACGGCTCGGCTCGCCTCTGCGCGCGGAACTGTCCTGCCGCTGGGTCACGCGAATGCTCCCGGCACTCCTCGTGATTGGTGTCTGCCGACGCGTGTTGCACCACAGGGACGTTCTTTGCTTACTGTGATGGTGGGGGTGGCTCGCTTTTAGCTCGTGAACTGGTGTATCATTGGTGGACAACGTTAGGGTTTTTCAGTGATTTCCTTCGAAGTCATTACGTGTTTTGATTATTCTGTTACTGATTGTTGTTTTGATATTTCCGACACTTGGACGATTGTCTGACATGACATTGACGCGGGACTGTGCTCCCTGAATTTCATTCATGGAATTGAGAAAACGTGGATCAAAATCGAGCTTAAAGTTGCCACAGTGGGATTTTCCTCTATCTAGTGCACCGAAAATGGATTTTGTAGTTTCAGACCTGATCATTTCAGTATAATAGACGGGGATCGTTTGCTAGGTTTCTTGAGGATTTCACTATCTATTCCAGAATTCATGGCTGGGATCAGGAAAACAGATGGATATTTTGCCACTTTACCTTGATATCGCCCGAGACGCTTACGATGGCTTGTCTCACGCGTAAAAACAATCTCATGATTTGGTTGTAGCTTGAATATTGACATGATCGAGAAGTTGGCCAGACTGTAGTTTTCTTCTGCCGTTTACGGGAGTAGTGGAGTAGTCGTGCTCATGTCGTTATCTTTCTCCGGTAGGAATCGTAGAAATGGTGGATAGCCTGACAGGTGAAATATTTTGCCGCTTCGCGTTTGTGTTTTCGGGTAATCAATTTTCTTACTGTTCACGGAGGATGATAGTCGTGGATATTTTGCTAGATACCTACTTAATTCCTTTTCAATAGTTATTAGAGCACTCTCACATTCACTTTTATCATAACGAGATAGGGTTATGTTCGGCAGAATACGTTGTTTTCAGCAAGACTTCACTGGGTTTTAGTTGGGAAGGTACTTGACCTCTGTGCGGATGTTTGCCGAAGCCGTTGGTTTGTGAATTTCAGGATCACTTTCCAGATGCGAGATGATAGCTGGAATTTGTATACTCTTTCCTAACGCTGCTTTCAGATGACATGCCGGCCTGGACCATGAGGGAGTTGACCTTTCTAGACTAGTAAGTTGTGAGCTCATTGGATAATTGGTTTGTGTAGCTGGATTGTAGTGGTAATATTTTTCAGACGGCCATTTATCTCGTAGTCACTCTTACACTCAGTGCCACTTATTTGGTTTACAGTTTACGTTTAAGCCAAACTTTTGCGTGAGCATTTTGCTAGACTTACGAGGTCATAGTTGGTAACCATTTTGGAATGATTAGATGTAGAATGGGCCTGCGCCGTAACGTTCACATACTACCAGCTTCCACTTAAGTGTTATGCATTGCTATGCTTTCGTCTCAATAATCATTATAATTGGGTACTTGATTTGCTTCAGTATTCTTTTGGACATAGGTTTTGTTAAATCCGAGGTTTAAATGAGACTTACTCATTTCCTGGCCTAAGACTTTCGTGGCTTCGTTATTTTGTCATGAAATTCGGGATAGTTTGTTCTGTTTAAACGGAATATTGTAATGCCCGAAATGGTGAATAATTGTCACGCAAGGTTGAACCTAGGTTACTTCCTCTCGAGACTTTGATGATTTCTTATAAAATCTGGCAATTGCTTCCTGTCCACGGGATAGTTTGGCCAGAATAAGTTATTGTTGATTCGTTTGAGAGTGTATTTGGTCCTGTATTTAATGCCTCAATAGCTTTCCATATTTAAGTTCGCGGATATTCTCCTCCGGTTTTGGCCTTTGATAGTGGAAACGTGTGGTTCTCGGTTATTTTGTTTTACAGCACTTGACTTCTCGAGCTGTTGACTGACTGTACTGCTGTTTCCGCATTGGTTTCTTTTCCGATCGGTGGATCGTGTTTTTGAGATCGGGTGGGTGTGACTGGTGTCTACGGCTGATTTGCTGGTTGTCACGAGAGCAACGCCTCTGGTGTTCGTATGTAAAGGCGACAGCACTGCGCTACCGCTTTGGGTTGATCGTTGCACCACCGGTTGCGGTAGATGTTGACCTACTTCCGGTCATACTGTAGAATTATTATTAGGTTGTGTATTTGAGGAGTTAGGTTAACTAATATTAGGTAAGGCTTGATTGGTGGAAAATAATTACTCTGGTACTGTTATTGGCTGACAAAGTTTAATTTAGGCCTACTAGTGGTTTGCACAGCCCGCCAGGCGGTGCTGGCCAAGCGTGTGACCTGGTGATTTCGGTCTGGCTGACATCGGTGCTGGTGGTGTGCTTAGTGCTACAGTATCTACCCCGTGGACGGCGAAGTAATGGGAAATTAGCGAAGTAAGCAGATGTAAGCTGAAGCTATGGCGAAAATGTAATATAAATTTGAGCGGCAGCCATGCCTTTTCACGGAGACATCGCGTGGTACGTGTCGTCCAACAAGTGGGGCGACTACATATAGGTCAAGGTCACAGGTTACGTTCAAAGGTCTTTTTGAAGGTCAAAACCTCACTTCCCTCTTAAAAGCTGCTATAGTGTCAGGTATATTTTATATTACTTTGAATATGTCAAATTGTCACGCCATGGGTCAGCGGCCTTGAATGATCTTGACCTCGCACATTCAGAGAACTTTGTGTGAGACCT
Source organism: Lepas anatifera (assembly GCA_034440635.1). Lineage (NCBI taxonomy): Eukaryota > Metazoa > Arthropoda > Thecostraca > Lepadidae > Lepas > Lepas anatifera. The sequence continues at coordinate 966,879 of JAOTON010001121.1, forward strand.
TCCCTTTGTGAGCCTAGTCAGCTTTTGTTTTCGTGTATTCGTAGCTTTTTCCTCATAACCACGGATTTTCCCAATAGGTCTCCAGCACGGCCCAGATTGACATTTACGACCTCGTTTGCCCTAGAAGATATTGACCTAGTTCATTAAAATTTAGCTTTGATGTAGATGACTATCACCCCACACTCCCCCAAAGGACCGTTGCCAGCCAGTGCCAGCCAATAGCCTCCTTAGTGGTCTATGAGCAGTTATGAGTATGCAGACATACATTTCACGAGCACTCGCTGCCACTGTAATAACTGTTGGAGCTCTTTGATGCATTCTAAAGGATCGCCCCATTTAAAAGGTAGCCAGGCGTGCCCTCACCGCGACTCAAACAACAGCACCCTTCTGCTAACCCTCGTCCCGGTGCGGGGTGTTTGAACAAGCCCACAGACTTTTCCGGCGGCGCGAAGCGCCACCATACTTAGCACACCTTTTCCGCGATCAATTCCATGAATTTTCCCAAAATTTTAAGGTTGGGTCATCTCAGGTCAAGTCACCAGTGCAGGTCAAGTGACCTCACCTCCAAACATGTTAAAGGTGGCATAAGTAAAAAATGGGAGAATCTATCGGATTGAAACACATAGCGCACAATCGATCCATCGAGGCCTAAAAACTATTATACGGGATTTTTCATATCGATGACCTAGGGTCAGGTACGGGTCATGACCTCTCCTTTGGAAATGTATGGGGAAACAGGAATTGGGCTGTATTTGTGTAGATACACCTACGAATTCCTTCATATTTGCCACATCGTAGTATCCTGGCCACTTTCCAGATTAATGTTGCAATTTTTTTACCTGTGACCGTTGAGTGTTCATCTGGGGCTACTTAAGCAGGTTTCAGACTTGGATCAACAATTTTACAAGAACTGATGATAGAGCTTTGATACCTTTGTGATACCATTACAATTTGATTGCTATTGTGAGTCGATTGATACGCATATTGACTATTGTAGGCTGGAAAGTGACCTAGACCTGACCTAAGGTCAGGTCATTTTTATGTTTTGACCTAGTATAGTCATATTATACATCATTCGATTCGTCGTAACGAGAAGACGCGAATGGTGCCTAAATAATTATTCTAACTCTACTCTGTCAGACGCTAGAGCCCAGAAACTCTTCTCTAACATGCCACCTTTTTTGACCTGCCATGAGCTCAATAATGACCTGAGCCAAAAAGTCACCGATGTAGCTTGTTCATGAATTTGCATGAGCTATCCAACAGCTTCGCGTTTTCTCGCTATCCCGCAAGGAGCCGAGTTTGAGGGGAGGGTTGGGTGAACACTCCCCACCAGGGTGAAGGTGAAGCTGGCTCGGAGGCCCACCGGGGCGCGGGTGTTCACACCGCAACATCAAATTCGACAAGTCGCGACACGTGCTGCGCTAGGAAAGGGAAATATCCGAGAATCAAACATGTGTGTTACAACCAGACTTCAAATGGCAGACTTTTGCAGATGCAGAACAAGTTCTAACCACTTTCCCATCATGCGAAAAGCATTCTAAGTAATATTGGCGTTAAGTAAGCGTTCCAAGCAGGCTGCATTAGTTTTATGGTTAGTGATGGCTCAACCATCACCAGGCAGATAGTCAGGCGCAAGTGACCAAGGGAGAGTGGGGAGAGAGAAGAGATTCCGGGGTAATACCAACACTTGCTCCGACCTACCTTGCTGAGTGAGGTGGGGTGTGGGTGGATGTTGACCGAGTAGTCGTCCCGTTTGAGCCGATAGTCCCAGCGAGTCTCGATGTGCGGCATCTCCATGGCGTCACAGATGCTCTGCACGTGCGCTGATGTGGACGGTGTCTGCGGCCCGAATATTGCCGCCACACCTAGCTCCATCAGTGAACACACTGCAAACAAAACACTCTAAATCATGTGGGGTCAATGATACTTGTGTTGTCTGTACCAAAGCTGAAACAAATCTAGCAGCAATAATTATTTAAAGGCATACCGAAAATCTCTCGAACCAAGTCAGAAAATCACTTTTGAGCGTTATAAGAATGGTCCCAGCCAAAACAATGAGCAATAAACATTTCCCGAAAATAAAATAGATTTTTTGTAGGCCTTGCCTGCCACTGGCCTGGATAGCCGCACGGTTTTGCGTGCAGGCAGTGTGGCGCGCGCTCCTGATTGCTCTCCGGTTTGTTTGTGCTGGGATGCTTATGTGATGACCATGCCGCCATTAGTCCACCACGGCGACAACGCCAAAGACAGGATACTTCTGGCCCCGTCGCTGGCCCGGAGGGGGAGGGCGGGGGCGAGCCTGCACCAGGCACGAGCACCAGATATGTCGCCGGCCCAGGGGGCGGCAATACATTGGGAGAGACGGAGGAAAGGCGAGATATGCCAACGCTGGTCTGCGTCATAGATATGTATGAGCATTGGAGGAAAGCCATGATAAGAAATGGAGCCGCGTTTTTTATGCCAGATTGTGATCGGATAGCTTCCGCTATCGGTCCCAAAACGTAAGAAGTCATTTGAGGCAGTAATGTGGTAGCCTGCCAGGTACCCGTGCATCGCGTGCATGCAGCAACAGGCTTCTGGTTAAGTGCTGGAATGGAGGATAAATCATATCATTGCATGTGGAATCCCTCCTGTCTTTTGATGTCTTCTTTGCTACGCTTCCTTTTGATATTACTATGATTACAGTGCTACAAAGGATCAGGGAATGCTCAGTTCGCAAGTTCAACAGCAGTAAGTAGCGCAACCAAGAGAGGAGGGCCGGAGGGTCGCACCCCCGAAAAATTTTCGGGTGGCCAGAAGGGGGTACACTGGGAAAAAACGCAAAAATAATATATGATAATACCATATAACAGAACTATATTTATATATATGTATATATATATATATATATATATATATATATTCATTGAATATGACTGCGAAATGGGTCTTTGTTACTTTTCGGCTAAGTGATTCTATAGTCCTAATAAGCTTCTTCTCGCGATTGAATTATTTTAAAATAACACCAAACGACTCTGGGCTTTGCAACGTTTCGATATTTCTAATATCATCCTCGGGCATAATTCAACATATTAAATACACAGCAAAATCGATCTAGTGTTCGTAAATATTCGCGTCGGACTCCATACCTCCTAAAATGAGCGAACATTATTGCATAGCATAGGCAAGTAAAAAACAATCACAAGAGATACGTTATTCGTGCGGGCACTTCGTTTTCAAAGTTTGCACGTTACCAATATCCTTAAAATCTAAGATATGATCAATCATAAACATACACGGATACACAATGATGTTTGAATTACGTTAAACTAACATATTTCAGTACGGGTTCGCACTTTAACAGCTAGATGTTTTGGCTTTTAGCTATCTACTCTCAACGGGGCGCTTTCATACAACGCAAGTTTAGCCACCAGGTTCATCTGTCTGTTGATGGTCGGGTTCATTTCACGGATGTAGACCGCTTCCAGGGCTTGCAGTTTTCTTTTGTCGTGGCAGCGCGTCAGTATGGTGGTGTTCTCCACAATATCGCTCCTGGTGAGTTCTTTGTTGTGGGAGAGGCGCACGTGGCTCACCAGTGCTCCTTGCTGTAGATGGTTCGTCAGTCGTCTGGATAGCGTAGTTGTTGTGTAGCTGATGTAGGAACAGTTTGTTTGGTGCGCACAGTCACCATGTTTACATTGAAATCTGTACACTACATCAGTGGCTTTCAGGCCTGAGTGGTCTTGTGAAGGGTTGTTTTTCAATACGAGATTTGCTGTCCTCGGGCTCTTATAATATATCACTAGCTCGATAGAGTCGCCGAGATGCTTTGGCGAGCAGTTCTTGCTGATGATAGCTTGAATGACCTTTTCATCTTTGAGGTATGATGTTGACATTGAGTTCTGGCAGAATATTTTGTGGGTTGTACCGGTCTCAGTTGCTGGTGTCTTGTTTTGACAGTATTTGTTCATTTGTTTTCTGATGATGTTTTTATATCTTCAGTGCTGTAGTCATTGTTGACGAGGATGTTCTTCACTCTGTCCAGCTCTTAATGAGCAAGCTCCCATGTAGAACAGTGGGAGAGGGCACGGTGTACATATGCCCGGATAACACTTTCTTTATATCGTTTTGGGCATTCACTGCGCCCGTTCATGCACTGGCCGGTGTTGGTAAGCTTTCTGAACACATTTGTCTCGATGTGTTTAACTGAGCCGTTTACATTGACACCCAGGAAAGATAGCTTGTTGTCGATGCCTTCTTTCGTTGTGAAAGTCAGCTTCGAAGCCTTCTCCAGGTGTTCTTTCAGGCTGTTTAGCTGGCTCATGTCCGCTACTTCGGTGTAGATGTCGTCGATGTACCGAAGGTATATATCATCTCCTGGCAAATCATCTCCTGGCTTCCACCCAACATGGTTTTCGCCCTCAACACTCTACCGAAACGGCGCTGCTGACTATGTCTGACAAAATTCTCTCGGCCATGGACCAATCTGAAATCTCCCTGCTTTGTCTGATAGATCTCAGTAAATGTTTTGACGTCATCAATCATTCTAAATTGCTCACAAAATTGCAGCTCTATGGCATTGACATCGAATGGTTCCAAAACTATCTGTCCGGTCACACCCAAAGTGTTCGTCTTCCCAGTAGCTCAGCAGTGAGTCAAAATTCAAGTTCACGAATTTCGGCCGCGCGACCAATCAACCAAGGAATTTTCCAAGGCAGCAGTTTAGGCCCCTTGCTCTACACCACCTTCTGTAACGATCTCGGTCTGTACGGAAACGGCTCTTTTATTGTCCAATACGCCGACGACACCCAAGTTCTAGTTTCAGGCAAAAAATCAGTTCTTTCGGACCTGGTGTCGGAGCTCGAAACCACGCTTTCTTCGCTTGATGCTTACTTTCACTTCAACGGTCTAAAAGTCAATGAGTCAAAATTCGAAATTCTTGCCATTGGATCTCAACAAAATCTGCGCGGACTTCCAAGATTTTCCGTTAAGTTCCGCCAAACCACTATCACACCTTGCACTGAAGCTAGGAATCTCGGTGTAACATTTGACCGCCACCTGACATGGGATACTCACGTCAACGCAGTGGCGCGCAAGTGCACCGGGATTCTCGTCGGCTGGTCCCATTTGCGGCACTACCTCCCGCCTAATATCCTAACCTCCTTGTTTCGGCACTAGTATTTTTACATGTCAGATACTGTCTCACAGTTTATGGGAATGGATCTAACAAAATCTGGCCATTCTACAGAAAATTCTAAATTTTGCTGTAAGAATTATTTCTGGCAAAGAAAATTTGACCACATTTCGGCAGAACGGCGACGACTGGGCTGGCTGGATACACCGGATTTGCTTACCTACCAGACTGCATTGCTATTTCATAGGGTACGTTGCAGTGGTGTTCCCGAGTCGTTGTCCTGTCAGGTTTACCGCAATCGCGAGCGCCCGGGCCGCTCCCACAGTACCAGACAGGACGAACTCCTGGTTTGCCGGCTGGCCGGGCACAGCTGCTGGCAAGCGTCGATTCCTGTACCGAGGTGTGACCATCTACAATGCTCTGCCGCCTGAGTTTTTGAACTGACTGTGTCCCGCTTTAAGCTTGCCGTGAAGCAACACCTGGTGCGTGCTGGGCATTATTAGGCTTGTTAGTCATATTATACTAGTCATGTTTTATGAATGCTGGTGCGAGTGCGAATGTTTAATGGTTATTACCTGTCTTACTCTCTGCTTTCAAATGACTCGGGTCCAAGAATAGCCACGTTAACCCCGGTTTTCTATCGTGGATGGACCTACGCTGTACAATACAATACAATACAATACAATATATAGGGTCTAGTCGGCATGGTGCTCAACGCCTGCTCCTCTACAAATGTCATGTAGCTCTCGGCAAAGAGGACACCGAGCGGAGAGCCCTGGCCACACCATCCACTTGGAGTACAGGTTTCCTCCGGGCACCGAAACGGTGCAGTTTTTGTGCACACTTCGGCATCTGCTGCAGTGTCTCCTTGGAACGCACGGTGGAGATTCGTCTGGGTGGTTGAAAGCGTAGTTGAGGATGATGCTGATGGTTTCATCGATGTGAACATTCGTAAAGAGACTTTGGGCGTCTAGTGACGCTAGGTGCCTTTCCTCTCACGAATTTTCACCACTTCAATGAATTCAGCCGATGATTTCAGAGCATGTTTCGTCGGAATGCATGGTGCAGAAGCTTGTTTAATGACTTGGCTAAGTCGTATGATGGTGTTGGTAACTGAGATATTATCGACCTGATGGGGTGGCCAGCTTTATGCGTTTTTAATGTTGTCATAAGTAACCCGGATTTAAGTCTCCTACGATTGGTTTGAATTGGAGGATGTCCAGCAGCCTTATTAGCAGCGCCAATTAAGCTATTGAGTTTCTTCTTTTCTGCGTCTATCGGGTTTCGTGATAGCTTCTTAAACTTCGAAGTGTCTTTGAGTATTTCTTTCACTTTCCTCAGGTATTCTTCCTTATCTAGAATTACGAAACTTGGGACTTGTCAGCCCGGCGAATAACAATGTCAGGGTTATTCTTCAGTTCATTGGCCGCTTCTTTCAATCTATCCGTAAGAACAGAACTCTTAGTGTTACCACGCAGTTTTGAACATTCAGCTTGTAACTGACCCTGTATGTCTGGATTTACTTCTAACTTGTCTTTGGTCTTTAAGTAGCAGGTCTGCTGATAAAGTACTTCGGTCTCTGCTTCCTTTAATGTGGCGGATCGTTTTGGATAGAAGTGACAATTCAAGCCCAGATTAAGGAACTCCTTTTACGCATCGGTGAGCTCTAGCGAAGACAGTTTGATGAAAGCGTTTCCTTCATCATTAGATGTCAGCTGTTCTCTACGAAGTACACTGAGTTTTTTCTCTATAGTTGTACGGGCTCTTTCCTCAAAGATTGCGTCCTGGTTATCAAGGGCAAGATCCGTTTTACGTCTTATCAAATCAGGATTATCTAGCGCTCTATACCGATCTAGAAATAACTCCAATTCCTGTTCAAGACTTACCAATACCTCCTTCTTCTTCTTAACCTCATCAGTAACCAAGCTCCGTCGGAAACTTAACGTCCTCTCGCTTTGCCGCACTGCTGGGTCATACAGCTTGATATTTGAGTACTTTGGTGCTCTATATATATATATATATTATATATATATATATATATATATTAAAATTGCAATGTTCAGAATTTAAGCATTGAAAGCTGAAAAATATTGCAATCACAAATAGACTGAGGGGGTGCAACTTCGATATTAGGGGCACATACAGGACACTTCGCAAGCATATATATCTACCGGGAAATTGTCAGAGGGAGCACACAGGATTTGGGCACACATAAAAAAACCCATTAGGGGCACATAAAAAACCCATTGAGGGCACACACAGCGCATGAGGGGCAAGTTAACTGAATTTGGGGAGGGTAGGCACAAATTTAGAGGACACGTTTCAGAGTCCCCCGGGGTTGCGCCCGGAGTCCCAAAAAGTTAGTCTCTGGGCCCCTAGATTTGGCCTCAGAGGCCCCAGCTTCTGTCTCAGGGGCCTCACGAGCTGGTCTCGGGCTCACTAGAGTTGGTCTCGGGACCCCTTGACTTAAAATCGAATCTCGATATTTCGGACTGCTTAATGCTGACTGCCTAAGCGTCTTACACGCAACATAACGGACAAAAAGTGTTGTCAGAATATTTCCAAGGTACGGGATATGACTCCTTCACAGGTCTTCGTATTCTTTTTTTACAAGATGTGTCCAAGTTGTTTCCCAGTCTTTTGGCTGAGGCTAGATTATCCGACTATTCGAGTGGTGCCATCCTTTAGCAGTGAAAGTGGCATCGTTATATTACTGGTCCCGGGCAGGCGGCCTCCGTTTTATGGTGGGGCGGCTTTGTCCACTCAGCCTAGGCTGATGGCTAAAACCGGTAAAACCACTCTCCACTTGGGCTGTGAATTAGGGAACCTGGTAAGCTATTCCGTAGGAGGAAAGTGATTTCAAAGCGTTTTGAAATTAGAAACACGTATAAGCTACCTTTCCCAGAACATGATCGCTCTTCTGGGGGATGGGGGTGGGGGCGAATATTTAATCGCTCAACAGACCTAGTGTAAGCCCTTCACATATTTATCCAGCCTTTGAAGGAGCCAAACGATAGTTTGGCCACCTTTCCAGCGCTTTGGGGGAGCATGGCCGGAATGTCCCCCCCTGCGTCCGCCAATGACTCTGCGTGATAATTGAGTGCGGTTGCAAACAGATAGCATTTTGTTTGGTTTGAGGATCTTGACTTAACAGTCGTCTGTGGGAACCCATGTCCTGTCGCTGTTTGGGTGAGGGTGACGTGGTTCCAAGGTAACTGAGGTCGCTGTTTGGGTGAGGGTGACGTGGCTCCCATGTGGCTGAGGTCGCTGTTTGGGTGAGGGTGACGTGGCTCCCAGGTGGTTGGGTTGTGTTTGTTGAGATACGTGACCGAGTGTTGGGTCGCTGTTTGGGTGAGGGTGACGTGGCTCCCGGAGGCTGAGGTCGCTGTTTGGTTGAGGGTGACGTGGCTCCCAGTGGCTGAGGTCGCTGTTTGGTTGAGGGTGACGTGGCTCTGAGGTGGCTGAGGTCGCTGTTTGGTTGAGGGTGACGTGGCTCCGAGGTAGCTGAGGTCGCTGTTTGGGTGAGGGTGGCGTGGCTCCCAGGAGGCTGAGGTCGCTGTTTGGTTGAGGGTGACGTGGCTCCGAGGTGGCTGAGGTCGCTGTTTGGGTGAGGGTGACGTGGCTCCGAGGTGGCTGAGGTCGCTGTTTGGTGAGGGTGACGTGGTCCGGTGGCTAGGTCGCTGTTTTGTACGTGGCTCCATGTGGCTAGTCGCTTTTTGAGGGTGACGTGCTCCCGGTTTGTTCTGTTTTATACACATGTTGTGCTGTTTGGGTGGTAGCTCCCAAGCTGAGGTCGCTGTTTGTGAGGGTGACGTGGCTCCGAGGTGGCTGAGGTCGCTATTTGGGTGAGGGTGACGTGGCTCCGAGGTGGCTGAGGTCGCTGTTTGCGTGAGGGTGACGTGACTCCGAGGTGGCTGAGGTCGCTGTTTGGGTGAGCGTGACGTGGCTCCCAGATGACTGATCAGGACGCAGTTACTCGGCAAAATGCACTGAGTCTGCTCACCTGCTGGGCCGCCGCACCACACGCAACAATCAGGCATTCCACAACGCAGCTTTTACTTGGCTATTTTACCCTCAATTTAACTCTTACGCTACCAATACGCAATACGCTCAATACGCTGCCAGCAGTACACCTGTTGTTGAGATTGTTTCTTAGTATCCCTGATATTTAGGCTTTCCCGCAGTACACCTCGTTAGGTGGCAGAGGATGTTCCGTAGTACACCTGCAATCTAGGCTGTCCCGCGAAACCACCTCTCCCGACGTTTTGAGCTTCTGCAAGCTAATGTATAGAGATGCCAACACCAGCCCGGCACCGAGAGCGAGTCTTTGCATAATAATTCCTCAGGTAGTAACCAGTTTAGCTTGCCCCCCCCCTCCAAAAGTTATCGGATGACAGTTGATTTGGGGTAAAATGTTGTATCTGTTGTATCTGTATTAAATCATCAACAGGTCTTAAAAGCCCAATTACAGGTGAAGTCAGTAAAATTAAAAAACATGGAGGCCTAAATACAACATGAATACTCACATCAGACCAGTACTGGCTCGGCGGCCGCAAACACAGATATATTTTTTATTTAGTACCCCGAGTGAATCACAGAATGTATCGCTGAGGGGTGACACGTTTTAAAAGCTGTTCACCACAAGAGGTAAATGATTTAAAACTCCTGAGGCAACAGTGTTCACTCTAGCCGGCGGTACACTAGACAAAGAAGAACGGGAAATCCTAGTGGTTCTGATCGGCATATGTACCGTAAAACCTTCTAAAAGATGTGACGATGGGATGAGGCCTCTAAAAACTTTACATAAAAACAAGCTATCGCTTTGGCGGCACCTAGCCGCCAAAGCGAACGTTTTGTAACGTTTTGCCGGCAGCAGGAACATAACCCAAGATCTCTTGAGATCAGGGTATCCTGGTTAGTTAGGTATCGCAGGAAAATTGAAGAACAAATACTCACGCCCTCCCCACTGGCAGACTCACTCCCTCCTCCTTTAAATGTTGAAAGGAATACGTGAGTGGTCTTGGAGGAAATTTGAGCCCGACACCCATCTAGTTCAACGTGCAGATCTCAAGAGGAGATGTTTTTATTCTCTTTTTTTTTTTTACTACATTTACCGTCTAGCTCTCTTGAATTTTCCAATACAAAATAATTCCCATAAATATTTCGATCCCACAAGGGAAAAGAAAACGAAGTCGGCAAGCAATAGAAAAGTAAGGAAAAAACGAACGTAACGTTTAGTACATTTTCTCTTGACATTCTCTAAAGGAATACTATACACTAATGTATCGTATGAGCTTTTAAAGCTTATACTCGTATATATTAGAATACAGACTCACTCACATCATAACTAGATTATCGCAAGGCGGGATCCAGTACCGCTTCCTTCGATAGAGTGATTATTATTAGAATTCAAGTGCGATCGCTCACTTTGGGAATTCTAACTTTTTGGGGCACAGTGGACTCCCCTCAGTTCACCACTCAAGGGAGCACCCCAATCCGGCTCCTGCTTCCATTCCCTCAGGCCAGCAGTTATTAACATGCACAGTGGAGAGGGGTCTGGCGTCGACGCGCAGTGGAGGTGGTCCTAAAATGCCGCCCTAAAAACCCAAGATGGGTAGAAAAACGCACGCCTGGCAGTGTGAAGGACAATATTGATCCACATTATAGCTCAGTTTTATTGTTCTAGGTCAATCTTGCCAAGGCCACACGAGGTCGCAAAATTCAAATCTTGGGTCATATGACGCTATTACGTCACCAATCGGTCTATCGTGTAGGTGAGCTGGTGTGACCGTGCGATTGCGACAGTGTCAAAATACAGGTCTGATTTTGAAGGCCCATGAGTAAAAATATGAACCGATTTTCACAATTTCTTCACAAATCGATGCGCTCATAAACTCTCTTAAATGCAACCAAGTAGCATTTTCTGCCGGCAAATGGTTCTTGAGCCACCTCGGAAAAATAAGTGGGGAGGGGGTGTTCTAGGACCTCTCTCCACTGCGCGTGTTATAGACACTCCATAAAGAAACAGATATTGTGCGTAAACATCCATAGCAGTCACACCACATGGCCATACTGAAAGGTGTACTGACAATCACACTGGACGAAATAAGAATAATGTTTCCAATCCACACTCCCTGGTCCAGAAAGGAGGGTTTGTGCTGATGCTGTAGCTGCAATCGCAACACACTATTGTCTCTTATTCGAGTTGCAGGATTCATATTTAAAACAGGAGTGTGGGAGGAGGTGGGCTTGGGCTATGAAGAAAAGAGCGCCTGGACTGTGTCGCCGGACGAAAAACGCATCCGCAGTGAGCAAGTTATTTGGATTTGTTGAAAGTGTTCACGGCAATGAGGATCCTGTAAGTCACTGAAGGCGCCCTGCTTAGCGCGAGCGACCACATGGCAGGCTGCTTACTTGTTGCGTTGCAGCTGTGAGAATGTTCCACCGAGCATAAGGGGACTGCTGAGACACCGAGAGTGAGAGGACTGCTGGGGCACGGAGAGTGAGGAGACTGCTGGAGCTCGGAGAGTGAGAGGATTGATGAGGCTCGGAGAGTGAGAGGACTGCTGGAGCTCGGAGAGTGAGAGGACCTGCTGGAGCTCGGAGAGTGAGAGGACTGCTGGAGCTCGGAGAGTGAGAGGACTGATGAGGCACGGAGAGTGAGGGAACTGCTGGGGCTCGGAGAGTGAGAGGACTGCTGAAGCGCGGAGAGTGAGAGGACTGCTGGAGCACGAAGAGTGAGGGAACTGCTGGAGCTTGGAGAGTGAGAGGACTGCTGGGGCTCGGAGAGTGAGAGGACTGCTGGAGCGCGGAGAGTGAGAGGACTGATGGAGCTCGGAGGGTGAGGGAACTGCTGGACCACGGAGAGTGAGAGGACTGCTAGGGCTCGGAGAGTGAGAGGACTGCTGGGGCTCGGAGAGTGAGGGAACTGCTGGGGCTCGGAAAGTGAGAGGACTGCTGGAGCACGAAGAGTGAGGGAACTGCTGGAGCTTGGAGAGTGAGAGGACTGCTGGGGCTCGGAAAGTGAGAGGACTGCTGGAGCTCGGAGAGTGAGGGAACCGCTGGAGCTTGGAGAGTGAGAGGACTGCTGGAGCTCGGAGAGTGAGAGGACTGCTGGGGCTCGGAGAGTGAGAGGACTGCTGGGGCTCGGAGAGTGAGAGGACTGCTGGGGCTCGGAGAGTGAGAGGACTGCTGGAGCTCGGAGAATGAGGGAACTGCTGGAGCACGGAGAGTGAGGGAACTGCTGGAGCTTGGAGAGTGAGAGGACTGCTGGGGCTCGGAGAGTGAGAGGACTGCTGGAGCTCGGAGAGTGAGAGGACTGCTGGGGCTCGGAGAGTGAGAGGACTGCTGGGGCTCGGAGAGTGAGAGGACTGCTGGAGCACGGAGAGTGAGGGAACTACTGGAGCTTGGAGAGTGAGAGGACTGCTGGGGCTCGGAGAATGAGAGGACTGCTGGAGCTCGGAGAGTGAGGAACTGCTGGAGCACGGAGAGTGAGGGAACTGCTGGAGCTTGAAGAGTGAGAGGACTGCTGGGGCTCGGAGAGTGAGAGGACTGCTGGAGCTCGGAGAGTGAGGGAACTGCTGGAGCACGGAGAGTGAGGGAACTGCTGGAGCTTGGAGAGTGAGAGGACTGCTGGGGCTCGGAGAGTGAGAGGACTGCTGGGGCTCGGAGAGTGAGAGGACTGCTGGAGCACGGAGAGTGGGGAACTACTGGAGCTCGGAGAGTGAGAGGACTGCTGGGGCTCGGAGAGTGAGAGGACTGCTGGAGCGCGGAGAGTGAGAGGACTGCTGGAGCTCGAGAGTGGAGGACTGCTGGGCTCGGAGAGTGAGGGAACTGCGGGAGCTCGAAGAGTGAGGGAACTACTGGAGCTTGGAGAGTGAGAGGACTGCTGGAGCTCGGAGAGTGAGAGGACTGATGGAGCGCGGAGAGTGAGAGGACTGCTGGAGCTCGGAGAGTGAGGGAACTGCTGGAGCTCGGAGAGTGAGAGGACTGCTGGGGCTCGGAGAGTGAGAGGACTGCTGGGGCTCGGAGAGTGAGGGAACTGCTGGGGCTCGGAAAGTGAGAGGACTGCTGGGGCTTGGAGAGTGAGAGGACTGCTGGAGCACGGAGAGTGAGGGAACTACTGGAGCTCGGAGAGTGAGAGGACTGCTGGGGCTCGGAGAGTGAGAGGACTGCTGGAGCGCGGAGAGTGAGAGGACTGCTGGAGCTCGGAGAGTGAGAGGACTGCTGGAGCGCGGAGAGTGAGGGAACTGCTGGGGCTCGGAAAGTGAGAGGACTGCTGGAGCTCGGAGACTGAGAGGACTGCTGGGGCTCGGAGAGTGAGAGGACTGCTGGGGCTCGGAGAGTGAGAGGACTGCTGGGGCTCGGAGAGTGAGAGGACTGCTGGAGCTCGGAGAGTGAGGGAACTGCTGGAGCACGGAGAGTGAGGGAACTGCTGGAGCTTGGAGAGTGAGAGGACTGCTGGGGCTCGGAGAGTGAAAGGACTGCTGGAGCTCGGAGAGTGAGAGGACTGCTGGGGCTCGGAGAGTGAGAGGACTGCTGGAGCTCGGAGAGTGAGAGGACTGCTGGGGCTTGGAGAGTGAGAGGACTGTTGGAGCTCGGAGAGTGAGGGAACTGCTGGGGCTCGGAGAGTGAGAGGACTGCTGGAGCTCGGAGAGTGAGGGAACTGCTGGGGCTCGGAAAGTGAGAGGACTGCTGGGGCTCGGAGAGTGAGAGGACTGCTGGGGCTCGGAGAGTGAGAGGACTGCTGGAGCTCGGAGAGTGAGGGAACTGCTGGAGCACGGAGAGTGAGGGAACTGCTGGAGCTTGGAGAGTGAGAGGACTGCTGGGGCTCGGAGAGTGAGAGGACTGCTGGAGCTCGGAGAGTGAGGGAACTGCTGGAGCACGGATAGTGAGGGAACTGCTGGAGCTTGGAGAGTGAGAGGACTGCTGGGGCTCGGAGAGTGAGAGGACTGCTGGAGCTCGGAGAGTGAGAGGACTGCTGGGGCTCGGAGAGTGAGAGGACTGCTGGGGCTCGGAGAGTGAGAGGACTGCTGGAGCACGGAGAGTGAGGGAACTACTGGAGCTTGGAGAGTGAGAGGACTGCTGGGGCTCGGAGAATGAGAGGACTGCTGGAGCTCGGAGAGTGAGGGAACTGCTGGAGCACGGAGAGTGAGAGGACTGCTGGAGCTCGGAGAGTGAGGGAACTGCTGGAGCTCGGAGAGTGAGAGGACTGCTGGGGCTCGGAGAGTGAGAGGACTGCTGGAGCGCGGAGAGTGAGAGGACTGCTGGAGCTCGGAGAGTGAGAGGACTGCTGGAGCGCGGAGAGTGAGAGGACTGCTGGAGCTCGGAGAGTGAGAGGACTGCTGGGGCTCGGAGAGTGAGAGGACTGCTGGGGCTCGGAGAGTGAGAGGACTGCTGGAGCTCGGAGAGTGAGAGGACTGCTGGAGCACGGAGAGTGATGGAACTGCTGGGGCTCGGAGAGTGAGGGAACTGCTGGAGCTTGGAGAGTGAGAGGGCTGCTGGAGCTCGGAGAGTGAGAGGACTGCTGGAGCTCGGAGAGTGAGGGAACTGCGGGAGCTCGAAGAGTGAGGGAACTACTGGAGCTTGGAGAGTGAGAGGACTGCTGGAGCTCGGAGAGTGAGAGGACTGATGGAGCGCGGAGAGTGAGAGGACTGCTGGAGCTCGGAGAGTGAGGGAACTGCTGGAGCTCGGAGAGTGAGAGGACTGCTGGGGCTCGGAGAGTGAGAGGACTGCTGGGGCTCGGAGAGTGAGGGAACTGCTGGGGCTCGGAAAGTGAGAGGACTGCTGGGGCTTGGAGAGTGAGACGACTGCTGGGGCTCGGAGAGTGAGAGGACTGATGAGGCACGGAGAGTGAGGGAACTGCTGGAGCTTGGAGAGTGAGAGGACTGCTGGAGCTCGGAGAGTGAGAGTGTAAGCGGTGTTTAATTTGGTTCAGTGTCGTTGGTTTCCGGCTGCTTGTTCCGCGGTTAGGGAGGCTGCCGTCCTGGGCGCGCGCGGCCTGAGGCGGTGCCGGGTCATGTGACCCAGCGGTCCCATCGTGAAGCGCCAATGAGGGTGCGGGGACTATTGGCGCGAGCCAGCGGCGAGTGGCCGAGGTGACGCCCGGTGTCGGACCGGAAGTGCGGTCAATTCTGTTATCAGCATCCTGGCGAGTGGTCATGCGTGGCGTCTGCCTGAACGGTACGTATGTATTAGGCACTTTCATTTAAATATGTTAAAACAGTTAGCACATTAATTAATTACCGTGCGAGTGTTTCATGTAATTGTTTCGGTTCCCTTTAATGTTTTTGTTATACTGTCCGTTTGGCTTTCGTATCTATTTAGAACTTTGCTATGATATGATGTGATGTGACATTGTAACCTGTTCTCAGGACGCGGGCATGATGCCTGATTGCGGAGCACGGGATACGCCGACTGATCATGTGGATGTCTGCGGCAATAATAAACCCTGATTGAGGTACTACAAGCGTCTCCATTCCTTGACGGCCCACACACCTCCATTCTCCAGGACGCGGGCACAAGGGCTGTTGTTCAATTACTTTTTGCAGTCCTTGCCGCCACACTTTCAATGTCGAATTGTTTCCGACGGAACAACATCGTTTGAGGCCGCAGTTGCTACTGTCCGCAACATGTGCTGTGCGGCACGGCTGACTGGTCAGCCCAGCCAGGTGCGCCAGGTGCGCTCCGAGACTGAGTTCCTTCGTCAGAGAGTGGGGGAGCTTGAGAGCCAGTTGGCTAAACTGCAGGGTCCGGATGGGAGACGGGGCGCAGGGGGGACGCACGTGCTATTGCTGTGGCAATTCAGGCCACCTCAGATCTGTCTGTCGGCATCGTAGAGCCACCTGCTATCAGTGCGGCACAGTCGGCCATTTGGCACGTGCTTGCAGGGCCAGGGTATCGGAAAACCCCAACCGGGCTGCCGGGTCCGTCCCGCCGGTCAGGTCCGTCATGCGACAGGGGGCAGCAGGACCTCCTCTGGGGACGCGCCACCCCCCGGTACTATCGGGGCAGGGGCCGAGTCCGACTCAGGACGCGTAGTTCCACTGCGTAAGGATATGACGTTTGATGGTGTCATTGGTGGTGTAAAGAGTTCAGTCCTATTAGACACTGGAAGCCAGATAAACCTATTAAGTAAGGCAGTTTTTGATGTTCTGCCGAATCCACAACCACTGATGAAAACCTCGACTCAGGCCAGGACTGCATCGCAGGACCCCTTACCGCTATTAGGTCGGGTCAAGTTGTCGCTAAAATTAGCGGGGGAGATTGCTGTTGTTCCATTTTTTGTTTGCGATGACATTGACGTCCCTGTCCTCCTAGGTTTGGAATTTTTGACATTCTGCCCCTGTGTCGTTGATATCGCCGGAGGTCAATTAGTTTTGACACCTCCATTGAGGTGCCGGAGAGTGAGGCTGAGTGCCGGAGAGTGACTGCTGGAGCTCGGAGAGTGAGGGAACTGCGGGGGCTCGAAGAGTGAGAGGACCGCTAGAGCTCGGATAGTGAGAGGACCGCTAGAGCTCGGAGAGTGAGAGAACCGCTAGAGCTCGGAGAGTGCGAAGACTGCTGGAGCTCGGAGAGTGAGGGAACTGCTGGAGCACGAAGAGCGAAAGGATTGATGAGACACCGTGTGTGAGGGATCTGCTGGAGCATGAAGAGTGAGAGGGCTGCTTCATTCTGAATGCATCAGCTCTGGCTGTTCACTGAGGTAAGTGGTGATGAATGGCACGAACTGGCGGCTGCGGGTGAGACTCAGCAGCAGCGGTGCCGCCGGCGTCACGTCACTGCCCACGGCACGCAGCTGCTGGACGGCGCCCGTCATCTCCCTCTGCAGCAGCGCCAGTGACACCGTCTCCGCCGTGTCGGACAGTAGCACTCCGTGCCGCAGCCACTGCCACAGCTGCGAGCGCGCGATCTCCGCCGTCGCCGAGTCTTCCACCTTGCCGTCCAGCAGGAACTGGCCACGGCCGCCCAGCCAGCAGGAGATGAACAGCAGGCTGACCCGCAGGCTGTGGCGCAGCCCGGCAGAGGTGACGTTGCCAGCAGGCACGGCCAGCAGCTGCGACAGCCCCGGCGGCTGCGGCTGCCGCGCGATCCCCTCCTGCCACAACAGCAGCAGGGCCGGCACCAGGCCTGCGTCGTAGGCCAGGAAGCCGTCCACGCCTCGGGCGATCTCGCCGCGTTTGCCGGCGCAGACGGCGGCAATGGTGGCCGCCCGCTCCGCTGGGTCGTCCGGTAACACGTGGGGTGGCATTCCTGAGGTCACCGGTGCCCCGCGGCGACGGCATATGTCGATGGCAGAACGCAGGCACGCTGATAAAAACGGCGACGCCATAGTGATGTTGCTGCGGTCCGGAAATATTACGTCGGCGCGGTGCGAGAACGTGCTGATGAATGAGGCGGCGTAGTCCCACATGCCACAGTTGAGTCCCAAACTGTGGTGTCGCAGCTCGTATAGCATGTCCTCGATCTCCAGCATTGCCAGCACGTTCTCTATCATGAGGCATCCGCGAATGGTGCCGCGCACCACTTCCAGCTCGTGTTCGGCCCAGCAGAACATCTGGTCCCAGAGGCGCGCCTCGGCCACACTCTCCAGCTTGGGCAGGTAGAGGGCAGGTCCACGGCCGGCCGCCGCCAACAGAGCACCACAGTGAAACATCAACAGGCTGAAGTCGATCAGGGCTCCAGCCACCGGACTTCCGTCCACCAGCACGTTGTACTCGGTCATGTTCCAGGCGCGCGGCCGCAGCATCAGGGTGGGCGCCTGCCGCAGCGGCGGGACCGGCAGCTGGCCCTGGCACGCCTGCTTCACGTGGTACCACCCCAACAGCTGGGCCCGCCAGCTGGGGCAGTGGCCGTCGTCAAAGTCCACCTGCACGCCAGAGGCTGCTGAGCAGAGCGCCGTGGTCAGCTGGGACAGATCGGCCGGCGTCACATCGCCCAGGTCCAGTCTGCGGTCCTGCAGTCCCTCCGGCAGCGGCTCTATCCTCCATTCGCCGCCAGAGTGGCGTTTCACACTCGGCAGCTCCTGCATCGCCTGCACCTGCTGTCGACGCTGCGCTCTGAGCGAGTAGAGATCATGCACTCGCTGACGGAAGAGGCGGTGACAGCGCGCCAGGAAGCGGACGGCATCGGGAGTGAACACGGCGTGGTGCTGGTGCAGGAGGTCGGCCGGCGGTGGCGCCACCTCCACACCATCCAGCACGGACATCACTGAACAGCTGACTGCCGCGCTGCTGGTCAGATCGGCAGCCGAGGAGCCCGACACAACGGTGAGATCACCAATCGAGTCGATGCTCAGACCCGCCAATGTCAGCAGTCCAGGATGTAGCACCACCTCTGAGAGAAGCACAGTTAGTTGAAGTGTTCTCTTCGCCGTTTGAGATTGGGAGCTAGTTGTCGCGACGGGGCCCGGACACTGAGTGAGGCCGCACTCATCAGTGGGCAAACACTGGCGATGGACGCGCTGGCCAGACATGGCACTGAGCCTGGTGTTTACATTAGGACCGTGTCACCTACTGCCTGGGATCAGTATCAGGCGTTTGGCAGTGCTGCGCTGGAACGGAGCTGTTGGGCTGTCACAGTGACAATGCACAGATCAGGCGAGCAACATCTGCCTGCTAAGCCACAGGCTAAACACTCGTATGTGGGGAGTCCTGAAGTCCCCCCCCCCACACCTGTCTATCCGAGGTGGCTAAGGAACCGTTGGCAGGCAGAAACGCTACATGGCTATATTTCAGAAAATCTTGAGCGGGTCGATTAGCGTAATAATTTTGAAAATCGGGCAAAATACTTTGACTTATGGGCTTTCGAAGTCAGACCTAAATTTTGAGACCGTCGTAACCGAGCGGTCGCACCAGTTCGCCTCCACTGTAGACCGAGTGGTGAGGATTTAACGTCACATAATCGGGATCATATGTCAAGATCACCCCACAAGAATCTCATGGTACCTAAATGCACTCAGAAGCTCACAAGCTTTAAAAGGATATCCATATCGACTATGAGCCGCAGTGGTTGCCTGGCAGCTACCAAAAAAACCAGCGATATGACCTACTTCCTGGCCTCATTAACCAAACTAAGAGTTCGCATTACCAAACAGAATTACTACAGATGTTTTGCGTACACTCCAGTGACAGTGACAACACGCAGATCAGGCGAGCAGCATCTGCCTGCTAAGCCACAGGCTAAACACCCCTATTTGAGGGGTCCTGAAGTCCCCCCCACCTGTCTATCCGAGGTGGCTGGAGAACCACTGGCAGCCAGAAAACGCTACTCGGCTATATTTAAGAAAATTGATGAAAATTGGTGACATAATTTTGAAAATCGGGCAATTGGGCAAGGTTTCACACTAAAAATGAAAATATGGCTTTTTGAAGAAAACATTTAATTTAAAGAAAATGTCAACAGGTCATCAGGTCAATGTCACTTGGATCCCTCAGGCTGCAACATCCCTCAGCTATGCAACATTTGATATCAGGTCAGCAATTATATTTTTCCTGAATCGCCCCGTGCCTTGGCTTTCTAATGATGTTAAATTTTCTGAGGATCTTTTAATTCGTTCTGACACTAAAAATGTGCCATAACTGTACCCCTGACTTTGAAATTTTCATGACTTCTGGGCAATTCCAGCACCAATCGACCAAGGCCTGCACAGTACCTCTTCGATTTTCTTTAAAATGGGCATATAGGGTTCTCATGGGCCCCAAAGCCGAATCTGACAGTTTTAGCTCGATCGAAGTAAAACTTTAGAAGTTATTGCCTCAGGCATTTTTTGAAAATCTGCTTACAGTATTTTTAGGCGAGCACAAAACCCTCAGAAGCTGATGAATTATGCATTAAAGATACATTTCCCCTATTTAAAATGAGCCGAAAATTCGAATCTGAAGTCCGTTTGACCCTAGGTCACTTGCAAAAAAATTTATGATATGACCTTGACCAAAGGTCATATCCAAAATTTGCTGGTACACCTTTTTCAAAATGGAATGTCTCAAATTGAAGATTAAACTTTTTCCTGTCCAATAAAATAGGTTAGAACATCCGTTTTTTATATCTATTTGTGTTTTTAACACGCACAGTGGAGGGTGGTCTGGCATCAATACGTAATAAAGGGGGTCCCGAAATGCCTCCCCTTAGATCTCGCCAATTAAGAGGGTTAGGAAAACGCATGTTCCGGGATTTGTGAGGCCCCTTAACTGTTTTATTTGAGCTCAATTGTATGAACTTATATCTATATCTTTAAGGTCAAATCAGGACATAAATATCAAATGTACGTCATACCGGACACCTTTAGCGAAGTGCCGTGATTATACGGAAAAAACGCAAAACGTTTGACACACATAAAAGTGATATATTGAAACAGTGATATTGGAACATATAACAGTACGGTGACAGTGGACACCCTCACGTCAACGGAGCCCTGGAGAGGAGGAGGTTGGGGAGTATTTATACTCCTTTGACTCCGTGCAAATGGCTTCTGAAGATATTACGTTTAAAGAATGGTCAAAATCAGAGAGAGAATCGACGCTTTCGGATTGCGTGGATAATGTAGAGCGATTTGTTGATTCCCTGAGTGAGAAGGTATGTAACCTAACCCGTCACCACTACCTATCCTCTCAAGGCTCAAAGGCATTATATAGCAAACTGGAAGGAAAAGGCACCAATGGGGGCAGCCGTAGTCATCGATGACTTATCAGAAAATTATACATGTACTGCGCAAAATGCTGTTCAGTCGTATCACTGGTCTGCAAAGCAGGTGACTGTACACCCTTTTGTTCCATACTGGACTGAGGATGGAGTCCGGTGCAGTAGAAGCTGTTTTTCTTAAGTGACGACTTAAAGCACTCTCACGTCATGGTTCATACCTTGCAGCACAAACTTGTACCTTGGCTACGCACCCACATGCCAAGTTTGAAGAAAATACATTACGTATCAGACGGGTTCGGTGGCCAATAAAAAAACAATGTTCACTTTATTAACACGCGCACTGGAGGGGGCCTCGGAGGCCCCCACCTGTTTTCCGAGGTGGCCGGAGAACCGCTTGTAGCGGAAAAACGAAACCTGGCCACATTTAACAGAATTTAATAGCGCGTCGATTGGTGAAGACTTTTTGAAAATCGGTCGAAAATTTTTTACTTATAGGCTTTCAAAGTCAGACCTGCATTTTGAGATCGCCGTAAACGCGCGGTCGGACCAGTTAGCTTGCATTGAAGACCGAGTGGTGACGTCATAACGTCATATAAGCGGGACTATATGTCAAGGTCACTTCACATGAAAGTCAAGGTCAAGGTCAAAGGTCACAGGTCAAGGTCATATCTGCACTTTCAAGGTCACTGACCACTGTGCGTCCGGCCAAATGACGTTACCCCGTCTGACATATATTATGCTATGACGTCATCGGTAGGGTACCCCATACAAAGGTCAATGTCAAGGTCAAGGTCAAGGTCATTGGGAAAGGTCAATCCTCATTTCCCGCCAAACAGTGGCTACAGTGTTAGTCCAAGTGTAAATAATAAGTAGTATACCTATGGTGACCTTAAAGGTCAATGACCTTGAATGACCTTGACCCAAAGATGTGGGTAAGCCTCTTTAGACCTCTTCTCTATGAACCTTGTCTGCCTTTAGCTTATTCCTGCCATTTTCCTGCATAATCACAGCATTTATCTAACGATACCAGCATGGCCAATATTTGACCTTTACGACCTCGTTTGACCTTGAAGATATTGACCTAGGTCAATGAAAATTGGTCATCATGTAGATCACCATAGCCCCCCACCTACCAAGTGGCGTTTTCTAACCCTCTTAGTTTCCGAGATCTTAGGGGGGCCTACCAGGCCCCTCCAGTGCGCGTTAGTGCCAGACCCCCTCCAGTGGGTGTTAATGCTTGTTATCATCCAGATAGACTTTCAAATACCATGTGAAAGGCACATCTTTGCTACCAGCCACGGGAAGACCTGTGACGGAGTTGGAGGCAAAGTTAGAAGAAAAACAGCCCAGGTAAGCTTAAGGAGAGAAGAAAAGGATCAGATCTTGGATCCTCTATTGGTGTTCTTTTTCTGACGCAATACTTCGACACCACAATCCATTTCGAGTTTGTCAGTAGAGAGGAGGTCTTTGAAATGTCAAAACGACTGATACAACGATAGACTTCGGCGTTGAAGATCCAAGGCACCCAACGGTTTCATCGTTTCACACCCATAAACCTGAACACAATGCAGGTGCGAGAGCTCTCTGAAGACATCGAGGGAACCAGTGGCAGATCTAGCCGGTCAGTTTGGGAGGAGCAAACCAAAGTCAAAAAGGAAAAAGAAAAAAACGTCGCGCAGTGAAGAATTGTGCTACAATAATATGACTTGACAGTAGGATTTGGGATATTTGAGCTAAAAGGCAAAAAACGTCCGGGGTGAAAAAGTATGGGCTCAAGATACTTTTTTATATCCAAGATCCAATATTTACACTGAACTTAACTGGTTCTGTTTGAAGTTGAGAGTTGAAGCACCGAAATTTTGCTTATAAATTAAAAATGAGTCGGGGCATAAAGAAGGTCGACCGCTTGGGGAGGGGGGCAAAAACATAGTTTTGTCCCTAGCTTTCCATTTGGGGGGACATGTCGTTTTTGCCTCCCCTGGATCCGCCACTGGACGGAACAGAGCTACCTACTGTGACAGCGTAAGGTCAGCTCAGCCTAAAGACAGCTCATGGAGGCGCCAGCTCCCGTATTTCGGTACATTGCTGCAAACCGGTGTCCGGTGTACATACATACATATTTTTTGCACGTGCCGACAAATGCTTGGTTCCTTTAACTTCAAGGAGAGTAAAATCGCGCAAAGATATCGTCAAGGAGAGAGTATTGCTATAGTTCTAACTCGCAAGTGGGACATGTTAGGTTCGGTCCGATGCAGAAAAAAACTTAACGATTGCTTGATTTGGCTTTCACCAGACTTCTAGCACGGTTCCTATTGTATCACCATTTTGTCCCACTACATGTCCAATATACTGTCGAAGCCTCAGCGACGAGTTATTGTCATCCGTTAAAACACTGTGTGATTATCATTAACACGCAGTGGGACAGGGCTTAAGCATAATTGCCCAAGGTGGCCAGAAACCCTTCATGGCAGAGAAACAACATCGATGAGCGAATTAATTTTGGAAAGAACTTTGAAAATCTGTCCTCTATGTTTACGCAATGACTGACCTATAGGCTTACAAAATCAGACATATATTCCTAAATAGCCATAAACTACGGTCACATAAGCATCGCCACCGGAAAAAGTGGGGGGCCAGTCAAACTTCAACCTGATGCTGACAAAAACCTTTCCACGATAGGACCAAAAACTGTTCAAATTTGGGCTCCTCGTTGCCTTCTGCAGCGGCTGTTTAGGCAAATTTCAGGTTTTCTCCATTTTGACTGAGATAAGGAAATTTTGGGCCAATAAGTGGGGGGGAGGGGGCCAGACCCCTGCCCCCCTTTTCCGACGCCTATGTGCGGTCACACCAGTTCAAATGCATTGCAGACCTAGCTGTGCGATGAAAAGGTAGTATCATCAGGGTTGTGTGTTAAGATCACTTCACTAGATCATAGGTCACAGACCAAGGGCATATAAGCATTATCGCAATTGTTGATCCCAGAGCTTACGGTCACATGACGTACCCTGGCAATACGAGTATGATGTTTTGATGTTAGAGCTGAGGTTACTGAATGCTAAGTTCCAGGTCAAAGGTCAAAGACCGTGGGTCAATGTCAAACTCATTGATTGCCTTATGGTTGCTTCTTTACAAGCTTCAAGGTATGTGCATCCATTATGGAAATATCTCAAATTGTGGTGTCATTGGTCAATTACCTTGGCCGACCTCGACCTAAATATTCCAGAGAACAATTTATATCTTCTCTTTATGAAATTTGCCCGCTCAAAGTGTATTCACCACTTTGTTTCGCACAATCATGGCATTTCGCTAAGTGTCGGGTAAGGCCTACATTTGACCCCTATGACCTCATTTGACCTTGAGGATACTGGTCTAGGTCCATAAAATCTAGCTTAAAAAAGACATTCTACAGCCCTCACAAAACCATGCAACACGCGTTTTCCTAACCCTCTTAATTGGTGAAATCTTAGGGGAGGCATTTCGGGACCCCTTCATTACGTGTTGACGCCAGGCTATCCTCCACTAAGCGTGTTAAAAACACTAGTAGATATAAAAAACGGATGTTTTAACCTATTTTATTGGAAGGAGAAAAGTTCAATCTTTAATTTGGAATATTCCATTTTGAACAAAAGGTGTACGAGCAAATTTTGAATGTGACCTTAGGTCAAGGTCAAATCACAACTTTTTTCACAAGTGACCTAGGGTCAAACGGACTTCAGATTCGAGTTCTTCGGCTCATTTCAAACAGGAAAATGTATCTTTAATGCATAGTTCATCAGTCTCTGTGGGTTTTATGGTCACCTAAAAAATGCACCGTAAGCAGATTTTAAAAAATGCCTGAGGCAGTAACTTCTGAAGCTTTACTCTGATCGAGCTAAAACTTTCAGATTCGTCTTTAGGACCCATGATAACCCTATACAATTATTTTGAAGAAAATCGAAGAGGTACCGTGTAGATTTGCCATTTGCCTGGTCGATTGGTGCTGGAATTACCCTTCTATATCGTGACCTATCTGACCAAACACCAAACAAATATTCCAGACACAGAGGGGCCCATGGGCAGCCTTACGTACAAAGTTTGAGTGAATTCGAATGCAATGTAAGATGATGGTGAACATTTCTGCAAAAAGTGGTCGATCTGTCCTGGAATTGCCCAGATGCCACAGTGCAAACAGATGCTGGGGGTGTTTTTGTTGAGATAATTAGCATAGCAGTGGCCAATACGGAGCCTGGTCAGGCTCATCTCCTCCCTTCTGTTTCGTCTGTTGCTAGGCTTGTCTCACCAGTTCTCGTATGTAGCAATAATTTTTGGGGCTTAAGGACGCACCAACTGCCAAGGTCATACGGCGTCGCCAACTTTCACACTGTTGGGAGGTATTTGGGGGATCAGAGCGACTTATTCAGAGACTCCGCTGGAACTTGAACCCGGGACCGGAGGCTTGGAAGACAGGGATGTTACCCGCTAAGCCAGCCATGCCCCGGGCCCGTATGTGGGTTTTGTAATCCCACATCAATAATATAGCCGTGCAGGGGCGTCGCCACGTATATCCGGCCGCAGAACAGGGCCCAGCGGTGGAAACCTGTGTCCATATTCCCAGTGACGGATCCATGGTGGGGGGGGTTAAAAAGGCATTTGCCCCCAAACGGAAAAGCTGAATGCAAAACTATGATTTTGCCCTCCCCCAAGGTGATCGACCTCCCTTTTCCCCAAACTCCTTTTTAGTTTATAAGCAAGATTTTGGTGCTTCAACCTATCAACTTCAAACAGAACCAGTAAAGTTCAGTGTAGATACTGGGGCTTGGATAGGAAAAAGCATCTTGAGCCCATATGTTTCACCCCGTGACGTTTTCTTTTTTGCTTTTTGTCTCAAATACCCAAAATCATACTAGGAAGTCGTAGTGCAATTTTTCCCTGCGTGACCTTTTTTGCTTTTCTTCTTTGGTTTGCCCCTCCCAAACCGCCCGGCTAGATCTGCCACTGCATATTCCGTCCCAATGTTCAGTCGGCCAGGCAAGGAAGTATAGCATTTGTGCCGTAGTAAATAATTGCCGGTTCAGTCTCAGGGATATAGAAAAAGGTTTCAAAAAGAAAAAGCAAAGGGTTTTTCGTTGTAAGAATTACAGATTTTCAACTTACTGGTCCCCACTTTTCGGGAGTTGGGGACCGACCCCCAGCACCCTCCGTGGCGACGACTTTGCCGCTGTGGGAACGCGG